>BQNB010035741.1:27881-50642 GCA_026074375.1 Tanacetum coccineum | reverse complement strand
TGTGTGCTTGAAACTTATCATATGTAGTTTTCGCTTCAAAAGTAAAAAGAACCCACATCCCCCCTAAGTAATTAAGCTTCACATTTTGAAACCCTTCTTTAGCAATCAATGTAGGGAGATTAGGAATAGCAGGAACCTCCTTGATCTTACCCATAAGAGACAAAGACAGATCTTTTTCTTCAATACACGAATCATCTAGGACTAACACCGGCTCAGAAGTGAGACCCTCTTTAAGTACTGAAGCAAAAGTGTTAGTAGAGCCAACAGGAGCACCAGTATGTGAACGTGCTTTAGGTTTGGGAGGCTGATCATGATTAGCTTTAGAGGACCAATTCTGAGGAGGTCTTTCAAACCGAACACGGTTTGCATACAAGTGAAAACGACCTATCCAAATTGTGCATAGATTCTCCACCAAACGATCAAGGTTTGCGACCTTAATGAAACGAACAAAAGCGAATTTCTTACCTGCTTTGGACTTTTTAAATGGAATAAAAACATCCACTACTGTACCATAAGTGCTGCAAGTCTTCCAAAGTTCTTGGGATGATAAAGTGTCTGGGAAGTTAGTAACAAAGACAGACGTGGAAATCTTCTGTGTATGAGATTCATTGGATTGATGACAGTTTTGGTTTCGGTGACTCATAATGAAGCGGCGAGAAAACCCTTCACAATATCTTTGGATTGAAGAGAGATCCAAACACAGAAGACAAAATAAACCAGAGAAAAAGGAAATCGAAAGAAATTAAGGTTAACTTACAACCGGCGGCCGCCTCTATGTCCTACCTTTGATGTCCCACTTTTGTTGTCCCGCCTCTGGTGTCCCACCACAAGGATGTACCACCTATGACGTCCCAACTTTAGTGTCCCATCTATGGTATTCCATTCGGATCTAAGAATGATGATTATTGAGAATCTTAGATCGGAATTGAAATAAATCGGAATGAAGATCTAGAAATCATATAATTTATACATATGAAATTAATAGATCGGAATGAAGATCGGAATTTGCCTCATTGATCCTTATGGTTTAAATATTGCACACCGTCCATCCCTATAACCAAATCGAGTTAAGTATCGTAGTTATCTCACTCCGCGTGTTTGGCACGCGAGGGTATTTCCGTCTTTTCATTTTTTTAGTCAACTTAGTTGCTAAAGTGTCATCTCACAAACACACACAATCTCATATACCCCATTATGCATGTTCATTTTAAGTTTTCGAATCATATGTACTACCTAAATGTCATATTGATATAAATTTTCTTATACATGTATGTTAACTCAGCATATATTTGTTCTTTCAGTTTTTAAGGTATGATATGAATTGTCATCAGCTTGTGTCACAGATCAATGCATCTTTGTATTTGTTAAAACAATATGAATGAGTGATTTTCAAGGTTATTTCAAAAGTTATATAACAATAATCTTTTTGGATGTGGCGAGTTATAAGCTAGTATGTAATCGTCATGTACACCAACAACAAGCTTTTAAAAAGTTGTGACACATTTATATGAACTACGACCTCTACATTTTGCTAATCTAGTGACTTATGTTTGGCGAACATAGCAACAACAAGTAGAAGTAGCTGTTTTTATTACTCAACCTTTGTTGTTTATTACTCTTTACTAATCGTTGTGTAGGTGAGTTTTTTCTAAACATTAGGGCTCTTCGCTTTTTGTGGTTTATCTTCTTTCAATCGCTGATTAGGGTTTTGCTTTTAAATCCAATCGATCTTTTATCTATTAATTTAATATCTCCTAGGGTTTTTTGAGTGACATGTAACTTTGTGTTGCTGCTATACGATTTACAAGACATCCTAAGGTTTTGTGGGTCGACTTGGGTAATACAAGACGTGCTTGTTTGATTGATTATTGTGGGTTAAGCTGATACTGGTTGTAATCACATGTGTTGGTTATGAAAGTGGGGTTCTTGGATTCGGGAGGGGGTGGTAAATAGAAGAATAATAAGCAAGGTAATGGTGTGTCTGGTTCTAGCATGGATCCTACTGTTTTGGAGTCCTTTCCCTTGTTACCTGAACATGTGGTATCACCTTCTGGTGATGAGTTTGTAGTCGACCCTATGCATAACATTTCTGCTACACACATAAGTGAACCTTATGAGGTTACTGATGGGGAAAAGAAAGCTACTGCTGGTCCGGATGTGGCAAAAGCTGCCTCTAATCCAGTCCAATCGGGTAGTCAACATATGAAAAACACGGGTCGATCTCGTATTTTAATGTTGGTACAACTTCTTGTCTGAATGGTAGCGCCAATAAGAATTGAGGCGAACAGGTTAGTAGTACACCTGTTAATGAGTTTCCTATATCATACACTACTAAGGTAAGCCCTACTTCTGAGTCTACGGTTAATATTAGAAAACTTGAAGCTAATGTGCCTAATGATGCCGATTATGATATTTGGTTACTTTTAGCTTCAGTTCATGAGGTTAATGATAGAATGAAGATTTCACTCTACGGATATTTTATTGGCAAAAGGCTTGCATCTTCTGTTGTGAAGTGGTTTGTACACAACAATTGGGTAAAATATGGATTCAAGAAAGTTACTTTGGTAAAGGGTTTTTTCATTTTTAAGTTCCTTTTAGTGAGGGTGTTGATCCGGTGCTTAGAGATGGTCCATGGATAATTCGTGAAATCCCTATTTTTCTTAATAATTGGTCGTCATTCGTGAGTCATCTTAAAGAAGAATTGTCGCATGTTCCTGTTTGGGTGACATTTCATGATGTACCGTTGGTTGCCTACACATCGGATGGGTTAAGCTTGATGGCCACGAAAATTGGTACCCCTATGATGCTTGATTCATATACGAACTCCATGTGTTTGAAATCATGGGGGCGGAGCAGCTATGCAAGAGTTCTGATTAAAATCAATGCTTGTAACGATTTTAGTGATAATTTGGTGATGGCAGTTCCAAACCGTTAGGGAAATGGATATACAAAAGAAAAAATTCTTGTTGAATACGAATGGAAACCTCCTAGTTGTAATACATGCTTGATCTCTTATCACTCACTTATTGATTGTCCAAAAGCTGCTCCTAGACGAGTGGTGAATAGCATGGAAAAAGGTAAAGGGCAGTCATCGGGGGCTGATGATGAAGGTTTTATTGAAGTAAAAAAAGAAGCAATTTGGTGGGACTTTCAAACTGGTTTCTATGAAGCCAAAAACCCGTTATCGCCCTATAGCAAAGCAGGAGGGACAAGTAACTCTCCAAAGACGACAAGTAAGACGTATGTTTCGACATCTGGTAATGGTACATTTTCCCTTAGTAACTCGTTTGATGCTTTAAATGTTGATGATCTGGGTATTGAGGAAGTAGAATCGGGTAATAAGGCTTCTACGTCTGGTGTGCAAAAGGAAGGGCAACGGTCTACCCCTCTAGTAGAGAAGATTAAAAGTTTTGAAAAATAGCTGCTAGAAGGGAAATGTGTGCTTGTGGATGATGATGGCAAACATCTAAAAAAGGTTGATTATCCGGATGATCAGTTGGGCTGTAAATGAACTGGACGAACACGAAACAGAGTCTTGTTTATGTTTGTTCGTTTAATTTTAGCCGGACAAATAAACGAACACGATCGCTTAAACGAACAAATATTTTTGTTCATGTTCGTTTATGTGCATTCATTAAGACACTAAACGAACATAAGCGAACAAACATAAATGAACGTACATAAATAAACATAAAGATTACAAAAATATATACAATACTGTGTTTTATAAGTGTTGTTTTGTTTAAGTAAAATCAATTTAGAACTATATAATAAAAAGATACGATAGACGACGAACGTAAACATATATATGATCATAAACGAACGAATAATCAGACATTCACGAACATAAATGAACGAACAAGACTTTTGTTCATGTTCGTTCATTTAACTAAACGAACGTAAAATGTTGTTCATGTTCGTTCATTTAATAAATAAACGAACATAAACGAACTTTTTACCGAACGGTTCATGAAAATGTTCACTGAACGTTCAGTTCGTTTACAACTATAATGATCAGGGTAGCGAGGATGAAATTGAATCTGTTGATAATGAAATGGCAAGTCATCTGGCTTCAAAACCGTCGGGGGTTGGATATGGTACAAAGTAGGGGTGTGCACGGTTCGGTTTGGGTCGATTTTTGGCAAAAACCGAAACCGAAAACGAATGTTCTGTTTTTTGCATAACCATAACCGAAACAGTTCGGTTTTTCTTGGTTCGGTTTCTCAGGTTTCAATCGGTTTTCGGTTCGGTTTCACGGTTTTATTGGTTTCTAACCGTTTGTACATGGGCCAAATCAATTGTTTTTTTATTTACCTTTTAAATTGAAGCTAAGATACTAAAAATCTTATTTGCTGAAATGTTGTTAACTAATAATTATCATATTGCCTATTTTCTCCAGAAATGTTACGAAGTAGTATTTGCTAAAATGTTAGTTGCACCACTGTTATGCTAACCGGCAAGGAAGTTGTAAGTATTAAAGAAGATGCATGGACTTAGGTTTAAAGTCTTGAAGCATCTTAAAAGTTATACAACGTAATAATTTTTTTGACGTGTGGTTTTCTCCATATTTGTTTCATCCATTCCCTAGAAGTGCCCAACAGTACCAATATAAACAAATATATAGAGTAATTTAGTAGTAATTAGTCATACTAATATGAATAAAATATATATTATAATTAATGAAATCGGTTCGGTTTTTATGGTTCGGTTTTTATGTCAAAACTGAAACCGAACCGAAAGTTCGGTTATTTGAAAAACAAAAAACCAAACCATCGGTTATTAGTTCGGTTCGGTTATTTGGTTCGGTTTTTTCGGTTTTCGTTTCGGTTTCGGTTTTTCCGGTTTTTCTTGCTCACCCTTAGTACAAAGAGCTTGTTGGAACAATAGAGAGAATCATATGGGAATGCTGACGTTGACTACGACTCATACGTTGATGATATGTATGAAGGTCAGGAAATTCCTGACAATGTTCAATCTATATGCGATAACCTGGATATCAAGGTATGAGGTCGAAAAAATAAATAGATTACTTGATGTTATTGAGTCATTTGTAGTCTAGTCATTATTGTACATTCCTTAAGAAAGTAGGTTGTTTATGTAACGAGCTGAGATATATGATTCATCCACATTTATTGTTCTTAAATGTTTTTTGGAGTAATATAATTTACCTGAAAAACCCTTTAAAAAAATAGTTGTTTTGTTTTATCAATTTTTTAGTAAAGAACGTAATTGTAATTAAATTTTAATGTGTAAAATAAACTAAAAAGTACCGTTAGAATTCTAAAGCTTGTTTTAGTAGCATCTTAAAAAGTAGTGTTATAATTGTAGACAAAAGTTCGGTGTAGAACACCATCCAACCAAAGAACAAATCGCTCAATTACAACCACCCATTTAACTTTGATCCTACGGTTCAGATTAATTGGTATTTTATTTTAATTATTAATAGAGGGGCATTTTGGTAATTATACTATCCCAATATCTCAATCACAGGGGTCGACCTAGTTCATTTCTCATTCACACTTTCTTTCTCACCGAAACACACACAAACCACCACTAGAATACTGATCTTCCATATCACCGCCGATCTGAGGTTGATCCATTGCGGATATATCTTTCCACCCTCGATTCGCCGTCGATCCGCTGTCCGCCGTCAATCCACAGTCGTCGTCGTCGATCTAAAAGTTATTGAAAATGAGTTAACTGCACAAAACTTGAAAGAAATACAGGTTACTGAATCTAATTTGATTTTTGTTCATTTGATTGTTTATGTAGTATATAATTAGAATAAGCAGATGTTGCTTATTTAGTTTTTAGCTTTTTAGGTTTTTGTTGCTTATTGTTGCTTATTTTGATAGGTGGTTGTTATGATTGTTGATGCACATCATGTGTTTGATGAAATGCAACTGTGAGGTATTTTGAATAATGGTTAAGTCGTTTCGTTTAGATTGTGCTAATATAAAGGTGGTGCTTGTGATTGCTTAATAAGTGGTTTATTTTGTTACTATTTAGAAAAAATGAGGTGTTGTTATAAGTTGCTTAGAAAAAAAAACTTATTTATTTGTTTTATAGAAATGTAATGTGAAAATAAACAGTTATAATAAGCAATCCCAAACGCTCCTAAACATGGTTAGTTATCTTTTGATGCTAGGGTTGTTGAAATGCAAGAAATTCTTGATGAGCAAGTTGTTTGTCTCTGTTTCCTTTGATCGGGAATATGTATCTATCAACCATTTTTTGCTTAAGGCATAGTGTAACTTTAACCACTATAGGGATATAAATAATTCCGGCTCATGGTGAATCAATAACAGAAGAGGTTTATCCAGTGTTTAAGATTAGTTGCTGAGTTGACCGTGCTAATGTACTCACTCTAATATTGAAATCTTAAAGGATGGGGTGAGTGGCATGTGAATTTTCTATCGGACTGTTATTTGAATCTGAAACATATCCTTCTGCATTCAACGTCGTAACTTCTTTATGAAACTATAGTGTTTTTGCTAGTTTCCTAGCTACCCAGTTTGGTATATGTTAGGACTGTTTGAGGTTGAAAATCTTACTCTGAAAACCCATTGAAAACTGAATATTTTTGACTTTTTATTATGAAAAACGCAGCTGACATTTAAATGAATGAAAACCGCTAGCTAAATCCTAACAAATAGCAACCTGATAATAACTAAACACTTAAACATCATCCTAAATAAAAAATAAATAAATAACAAAATGAACATCCTAAACAAAACTTTAAAAATAAGATAATGATGACAGTTGAAATCATTACAATCCTCTTTATCCTAACTTAGCCCTGTAATTCCATAAGAGTTTCCTTTTTTCATGTGTATTCTTCTCTATATAAGAGGAACGTATTTAACCTTATCACTACAATTTCCACAACATTGAATGGACTTTCTTTCTTATTCAACTTAGATAACTGGGTGGGTGGTTGAGTACCAAGATAACCTGATTGCACTTGGAGTTGACGAGGCATTAGCTCAAGTTTGTTCAGAAAGTGGTGCAATGGATCCACTGATGGATTCATATGTTGAGAGAATGCAAGCAACAACAAGGGTAAACTTCACATGACGCTATCATGAATTACTTTTTGGTAGTATATCAGAAGAGTGTTTATGTTTCTGATACTTTATTTGGCTTTTTTGCTTTCATTATCCAGAAATGGTATTTGAATATCCTTGAGGCTGATAAAGTAAATCCACCAAAAGTAACAGATGATGGAAAGCTATATACTCCTGCTGCTGTTGACTTATTCAGAATCCTTGGAGAACAAGTCCAGATTGTTCGAGAAAATAGCACCGAAATCATGTTATATAGAATCTCTTTGTCTATTATCCAGGTATAAAAATGTGATGTTAGAATTAAATCCCAGACGCCACTAGTCACGTTAAAGTATATAAGTCGTTTGAAAATCTTAATGTAGGTAATGATTGATTTCCAAGCAGCCGAGAAAAAGAGACTGGAAGAACCTGCTTCTGAAATTGGTTTAGAACCAATATGTGCTATGATTAACAATAATTTGCGCTGTTATGATCTTGCTATGGAGCTAGCTTCTAGCACTATGAAGCCCCTTACAGAAAAATTACGCCGAACAGGTATTTTTTAACATGATGTAACATATTATTGTCTATCTGTTGTCTCGATGTGCATTTAGTCAAACTTAAACCTTCGACTTTCTGCAACAGATTAATTTGTACTTGTTAGATGTTGTCTTTTGCCTACTGCAATTCACTAGAAGTTCTACATTTGCAATTCTTATGGTTGTTTTTTTTGCCGAATTAGCAACAGATTAATATAAAGCAAGGGAAAATAGACGTGACCATATAGTCAACAGAGGAGATCAGCCAGATGGACACCGTAGATGTTTTGTAGCAAAAATACAGTTCATGTCAAAGCCTTCTTTGTTGCTTTGTATGTTTGTATTTTTACGCAGGTTGATTTGCAAATCACATGTGATTTACCGCAAGTCACATGTGATTTACCGCAAATCACATGTGATTTACCTCAAATCACATGTGATTTTATCTCAAATCACATGTGATTTTACCTAAACTTACTTTTAATTTGTGTGTGTTTTTATAGTCTTCATGTGGAAAGATGTTTGGCTGAGGCGTTTGAAGTTCGAGTACGCCACAATGATATCGTTAGACAAGTTGAATGTGCATGCATAGAGGATGTTTGAATTGGATAATCATCTTGAGAATTAGGTTGATGATGATGTAACGCAATTAGTTAGAGTTTGACGTAATTATTAAAAGCATGTATGTGGTAGTTTGGATTTCTTTTTGTAAAGTATGGGTTGTTTTCAGACAAGTGTCAACGGTTGTAAGTTATAGTATATCAACAGTTGTAAGTTATAGTTCATCTATGGAATAATAGAAGTCGTCTAATACGTGTCCATGGTATTTTCTAAATGTTCTTTGGGAGTATGTATGTGTTTAAAAACAAGTATCCAGGTTTAGTATCACACAGGTAAAATACATGACTTTTTAGGTAAATCACATGTGATTTACACATGGATCACATGTGATTTACACACGAATGAAACAAGTAATTACAAAAAGATTATCCAAAGATGTATTGAATGGAACAATTCTGTTATTATAATTGTTGTAGTTTCTTACGTATTCATACATATAATATAGATGATGTTGAGGTAAATCACATCTGATTTGTACATGAATCACATGTGATTCATACATGAATCACATGTGATTTACGCATGAATCACATGTGTTTTGCACTACTTTTATACTTGAGTTTATAATATGTTTATTACACATCATGTGGTTTGTATTCTATACATTTTATGAATTTTGAGTATCGTGTTGTGTCTTAAACTCAAACATAATATAAATAACAAAGAATATAGCATTCAATTACTAGAGAATTCAATGTATTCAAGTAAAAGCGCATTTCATATATTCAATTAACAATGTGTAAAATAATATAAAGAAATTGTAAAGAAAAATAAAAGTAAATTTAAAACAAGAGTTTTTAAACACATAGCAATGTCATATTTCTCTTTTCCTTTGAATTTAACGAACAAGTTTTTTCTTCCAATTTAGTCTTTTTCGACAATTTAAACATTTCTTTTTCCGCTCTACTTTAACTTCAAGCGATTTTCTTCCATTCTTCCATCATCTTTCTTTCACACCACATTTGTCTCGAGCCCGTGACGGATTTTTACATAAAATTTCTTCTGCAAATACAACACATAGTATCATATAACAAGTGTGACACATTTTCCATGATTATTGATGCCAAAATGGTACAAACTTCATGTTGTACCTATACAAAAATGAGTAAGATTCATGAATATGCGACTAATTTTATGCCTAAATACTTGTGATTCAGTTTGAATCGCATGTGATTCAGTGTTAATCCCATGTGATTTTACTTAAATAAGAGTAATTATATAGGATAAAAGTGAATAACTTACTTGTTGATGTTGAAGGTTGCATCAAAAGATACTATATTTCCAAACTCCTTGTAATTGCATTTGGCAACTTCATCAGCCCAAAACATTGAGACCAACTCACTATTTTCTACCCTATACTGAAAGGTGAAGTTTAGCACATAGATTTTTCTGTTTTTCATTTTGTTTATAAAGTTGCTCTTGGTGTTTTCATACAATCTGTATATCAAAAAATTAAATCACATTAGATTAATTATCATGTAACCACTAAATCACATGTGATTTTTAACATTCACATGTGATTTTTAACATTCACATGTGATTCCTTCCTTCCTAAATGTAACAATCACATGTGATTCATGAGAATCACATTACAACAGGTAAAATCACATGAATTGTAATGTGATTATCATGAATCACATGTGATTTATGAGAATCACATGTGATTTATGAGAATCACATTACAACAGGTAAAATCACATGTGATTCTCAAAAATCATACGTGATTGTGATTTACATGAATTATAGAACAGTACAGCTCAAAAATCACATGTGATTTGTCATTTTTAAATCAAAATACACAACTACAACTTCAAAACACTTTCGAGAGCAGAATCACATGTAATTTTACATGTAACATCTTCCAACATCTGCATCTATCTGCAACTTTCATATCTAGCTTCATCATCAATTCCATTCTCCATTGATTTTAACCAACATATCTTGTTGTTCAATAATATCTTTGTTCAGATCAATCTGTTGTTCAATTCCATCTGATTCAACAGTTAAATTATCATCAACATTAGAAACTTCTATCTGTTTAGAAACTTCCATAACATTCATTAAATCATCTTCATCTATTTTCCGACGATCTGATGTACCGTGATTGATGATTAGATTCCGGTTATTTAGATTAATTTAATGAAGTCCGGTGGTGGTTGTTAGGTTTCCAGCGGCGGTGGTTATTAACTCTCAGGCGGTGTTTATTTGAAGAAGACGGTGGTTATATGATGATTGAGTAATTGTTTGCATTACGACGGTTGTAATTATGTTTTCCGGCGAGTTTTTAATTTTCCGGCGGGTGGATTTTGTTAGGTTTCTGGCGAGGTTGTTCTTTTTCAGGCTGATTTACAGTCGTAGAATGAAGCAGCGAGGGTTGTTAGGTGTTTCCGGCGGAAAAGTTAGGTTTCTGGCGAGGTTTTTTGGTGTCTCCGGCGGTAGGTGGTTGAATTCCCGATTGTATGTGTTTTTAGGAGAGAGAGAGAGAGAAAATAATAAAATGAAGGGGTAGGTGGTTATTTTGTAGGTTTAAATATGGTTGGAAGATTTAATAATAACCCTCGGATGAAGATGAAATCAATGGATGAGATCTCTTGTTTTGTTCTTTGATTAGGTCATGTTCTACAAGGATCTCACCTTTGTGTTATAAACGTAGAGGATGAATACATTGTCATTTAAAAAATTATATTTCTTGTATCAAATAAAAGATCAAGTGTGATAGCAATATATTAAGCGTTAATAATATTTTTACAACTGTAATGATAGTAGAAAGTATGAAAGAAAACACATCAACACAAAATAAATATAAACACAAAACAATAAATAAAAGTGTTGGAAAAATGGAGTTAATATGAATGAGATATCGTGTCTCAAAGTGGGACACGTGAAACACAAAATCTGAAAATAATAGAAGTATCCCACATCGCCCATAATGTGAAGCGAGAAGGTGTGATTCGGGTTACCTTTTCCAGCTTCTGTAAATCTATTTTAAGAATAGATTTAAAACTTATTGATGAAGTTGTACAAAATTATTTTGTGTATTTAGAATATATGTAAATCTTGGTTTATTTAAAACTGATTTGTTTTATTAATGCAAATCACGTTTTTTCATATAGAAGATTTGTTGGTATAGGGAAAATATTTAATCTTAGTGAACAAGATAAGTGTCACTATAAATATTGCCTTAAGCCTCATTCGTTTTCTACATAGAAAAAATGCAACTCCACTGCAACCAAGTTCCAGTAATCCTTTCGATCAGAAGCACACAGTTTTCCGTGATCTTTCAGGCAAGTATGTCAGGTCCGGCTGTACAACAGCTTTGAACGTTGTACCCTGGGAAACAGACGACGAATCTGTTTTAAGGGAAGCGTGTCCAACACGTGCCTCGTTCACGACCTTTTACTGATTTCTTTATTTATCGTTCATAGTGCCTGTCTTCTGCTTCTACCCCATTATGTCTGTTTTATTTTCTGTCATTTAATTTCTGTTAATTATTATTAATTGTAATCTGATTTTATTTTAATAAAAGTGTACATGTTTCCCTACAATTTTAAAACAGATTCGTCATAACATAATTAAAAACACTTTTTAAATCAGATTAATTATTATTAACAGATTTTTTATTTATAAACTGTTTTCTATCGAAACCAGGATGAGTTTCTTTGGAAATCAGTTTTAATTAAACAGAATTTTAATTTACAGATTTGGAATTACAGATCTATAACGATTTTTATAAGCACATATAAGTTTATTTTGAAATTAAGATTGAGTTTCTATTAAACTGGTCTAGTTGATTCATTGAAACCAAGATTGAGTTTCTTTGAAGCAGATCCGGTACAAGGTTATAAAAATCAGGATTGAATTTCTTGGATATCGATTTATAACAATTTATTTAACTGTTTATGTGCGATATTTCAGGTGTTCAGATCAGTTTATTTTGAAACCAAGATTGAGTTTCTATTAAACTTATCTATTTGATTCATTGAAACCAATTTGAGTTTCTTTGAATCGGATTTGGTACATGTTTTAATAAACCAAGTCGAGTTTATTAGATACCAAATTATTTTAACAGTTCTTAACTGTTTTGCATTGACAAGTTTACTAATGGTAACACGAGTGCAACCTTAGTGAATCTTGTAAATGTAATTGGTGCGCCAGTTACTCACATGGTTACAAATCATGACAAATTTAGATTCATTGAAACCAAGTGGAGTTTCTTTGACTCGTATCTCAAAAAATGCAAGTTGTTATTTTATTAGATAACTGTAACATGTTCAATAAAATCAAGAAGAGTTTATTTGAAACAAGATAATGATAATTATACAAGTTATTATTAAATATCGGATTATATACATCATTTTTACTAAATTAGTGGAATTGTTTGTTTGACTTGTCTAGTTTATTTTTTAAATCGGGTCGAGTTTAATTATCAACTAGATATAATTTTTAAAATTTTTAAAGTTTAAAAGTATATCTATAGAAACCTTGTTGAGTTTCTTTTGAAGAATGGATCTACTGAAACCTTGTTGAGTTTCTTTAGAAGAATGGATCTACTGAAACCGTGTTGAGTTTCTTTAGATGAATAGATCTGTTTCAGTATAGAAATAGATCATGTAAAATAGATCTATTAAGATCATTTTAATGGAAATTGACAACATCATATTACATATGTGTTCTTGTTAAAACATTATGTAATAGGTGATATTGTTTAATTGTTTTAAATCGAAAGACTTCTTTTAAAACGATTTTGTATAACGGATCTTACAAAACATTAGTTTTTTAAATAAAAGACGAATTAAAATCATTTTGTTAAGAAACACTTGTGATTAATCATGTTGTCAACAGTGCCAAAATTAGTTTCAAACTAATCATGGGATCTCGTATTAACAAAATATTTGGAATGTCACGAGTGACATCTAAAGGATCTGCTCCTGAACTTGTAAAAGAGAGACCGATACTCGAGTTACGTGTACAGTAGATGCTTTTAAGCATTCAGAAACCTTATGTGCCATAACTATGCGTTATATGGTCTAAATGACATGAAAACCGAGGCCATGAGGGAATCTGACCTTAGATAATGATGGATTAGCACTTCGATATCATGTCATGTATATGGTGATAAGAGTTTGATTAACTCTTTCAATGCAGTTGAGAATGGAGAGAACGATTTTTTGGCAACTCTCCAACTGCTAATATCAGTGGAAAAGGAGATGTGATTCACATCTAGAAAAGAGTCTAAGTTAACCAACGCGTTGTACTTGCCGGAGATTGGTAGGAATCTTGTGTTCGGATGGTTGCTTAATGAAATTTGTCTTTCATCTTGTGTTTGAATCAAATAAAAATTGAATTAACGAATAACATAATTTGAGTCTGTACGGGTTGCGCCTTTAAAAATATTTAAGCTGAATGTATTTTCTAATGGTCATTTTAACAAAATGAGTTGAAATTAGCTTACTTGTTTCTTTAAATGTATGGCATGGCTGACTCGGACATGTTTTAAATTTAACTCAATATGTTGTCTAATTAAACTAAATTTGATACTCACTTTTTGTATTGACACGGACTACAAAATTAAATTTGTGTTGAAGCAAAATTGACAAGATTTTCTTTTCTCTCGCTTGAATAGAAAATAACCGAACCCTTGATATGATTCACAAGGTTTAATTTGATTTAGAATTGATACCTACTAAGGTAGAGAATAGCGAGTGCTTCATCATATTTGTTGATGGTGTACAAAATATTGTTATTTATACTTACTTGAGAGTAAGGATATAGACAAGATTGTTCTATATAAATAAGTTGAGAATCAACTTATTATAAAAAACAAGGTGGTTCAAAGTCACATCGGAGGTGAATATGTGTCTCCATTTCTAAATTTATATGCTAAACTTAGAATAAGACACAAATTTATTGCTCCTGGTGCTTCAACAATAGAATTGTTGAAAGAAAAGAACCGTGCCTTAGAAGAAATGGTTAATGCCATGTTCATAAGTCTTGGTTTAAGCCATGGCATGTGAAGGAAAGCGATTATACCGGATACTTATCTTTTAGATAAGATCCCTTGTAAATAAAATAAGATAGTTCAAATGAACTATGGATGACAAGAAGACTATCTTATAAGTATTACAAATGTGAGGGGCAAGATATCTGTATTGAACCCCAAGGTTCAAAAAATTTGACTTGAAATTGTGATTGCATGTTCTTAGTATATGCTCATAACAGTAGTGCTTATGGTTTCTTTGTGTTTGTTAATATACACAAGGATACAACAATAGAATAAAGAAGTGCTTCCTTCTTTATAAATTTATTTCCTTGATTAATGAAGGAAATTGGAAGATCATCTGGAATAGATGACGAAGTTGTCCAAGATCAGAGACACCGGGGTGATAATGATCTCCAAGATGAGAAACAAGATCAACCCAAGGAAGAAGAGGTTGAACCTAGAAGATGAAAAAGGGCAAGAACCGAGATCTAATAAGATAAACAACTGCATTTTTTGAGATACGTGTCAGAAATAGAAATCCACGTGGTTTCAATGAATCTAAATTTGGTCTGATTTGTAACCATAGATGAAGTAATGGCGCATCCAATTTACATTTGACCAAGATTCACTAAGGTTGCACTCGTGTTACCATTAGTAAACTTGTCAATGCAAAACAGTTAAGAACTGTTAAAATAATTTGGTATCTAATAAACTCGACTTGGTTTATTAAAACATGTACGCATACGATCCGTTTCAAAGGAAAACTCAAAATTGGTTTCAAGAGAGAATCTAAATAGATTAGTTTAATAGAAACTCTATAATCATTGGTTGAAATAAACTGATTGAATACCTGAAAATATATCGCCACATAAACAGTTAAAATAAATTGTTTAATCCGATATCCAAGAAATTCAATCCTGATTTTTATAACCTTGTACCGGATCTGCTTCAAAGAAACTCAATCTTGGTTTCAATGAATCAACTAGACCAGTTTAATAGAAACTCAATCTTAATTTCAAAATAAACTTATATGTGCTTATAAAAATCGTTATAGATCTGTAATTCCAAATCTGTAAATTAAAATTCTGTTTAATTAAACTGATTTCCACAAAGAAACTCATCATGGTTGCGTTAGAGAGAACTGTTTTAAATAAGAAAAATCTGTTAAATTTAATAATTAGAATGCTGATTGAAAAAGTGTTTTTTTTTTATGTTATGAACGGATCTGTTTTAAAATTGTAGGGAAACATGTACACTTTTATTAAAATAAAATCAGATTTCAAATTAATAATAATTAACAGAAATTAAATGACAGAAAATAAAAACATGACATTATGGTTGGTAGAAGCAAGAAGACAGGCACTATTGAACGATAAATAATAGAAATCAGTAAAGATCGTGAACGAGAACGTAGTTGGACACGCTTCCCTTTATAAACATGATTTCGTCGTCCTGTTTCCCAGGGCTTACAACGTCAAAAGCTGTTGTTAACAGCCGGAATAAACATCATAACTTTGGCCTGATAGAAGATCACGGAAAACTGTGTGCTTCTGATCGAAAGGATTACTGGAAATTGGTTGCAGTGGAGTTGCATTTTTTCTATGTAGAAAACGAATGAGGCTTAAGGCAATATTTATAGTGACACTTATCTTGTTCACTAAGATTAAATATTTTCCCTATACCAACAAATCTTCTATATGAAAAAACGTGATTTGCTTGATAAACTCAAATGTCAGTTTTAATTAAACTAAGATTTACATATTGTGTCTAAATAAACAAATTAATTTTTGTAACCAGACTTCATTCAATGAAGATTTAAATGTCTATTCTTTTATTGAATTTACAGAAGCTGGAAAAGGTTAACCCGAATCACACATTCTCGCTATCACATTAGGGGACGATGTGGGGGGATACTTCATTAGTTCAGATTTTGTGTTTCACGGGATGTCCCACTCTTGAGACACGATATCTATTCATATTAATCTACCATTTTTCCAAACACTTTTATTTATTGTTTGTGTGTTTGTATATTTAATTTTGGTATGTTGTTGAGTGTGTTTTCTTTCATACTTTCTGACTATCTTTACTAGTTGTAAAAATATTATTAACGCTTACGATATTGTATCACACTTGATCTTTTATTTGATAACAAGGAAAAATATAATTTTTTAAATCGACTATGTATTCATCCTATGACGTTTATATACTCAAAAAGGGTGAGATCCTTGTAGAAACAAGACCTAATCAATGAACAAAACAGTGTGATTCTACATCTGTTTTCATCTTCATCCGTTGGGGGTATATTATTAATCTTCCTACATATTTAAATACAAATACCCATCCTCACCCCGCTCGCTTCATTTTATATTTTTTCTCTCTCTCTCTCCTAATATCACATACATCAGGGATTCTCAACACCTACCGCCGCGGAGACACCAAAAAGAATCCTCGCCAGAATACTTAACTTTTCCGCCAGTAGAAAGAAGGAAAACATCGCCTAAACCCTCGCTGCTTCATTCTACCGCTCTGTAAAAGTCAGCCTGGAAAAAAGAACAACTCGCACGATAAACTAAAGCAAAATCCCACCCGCCGGAAAATGTGTAGAAACTCGCCGGTTAAAATAATTACAAAAGTCGTAATTGCAAACACTTATAATCATCATATAACCACCGTCTCTTCTAATATAACACTACAGAGAGTTGATGTAACATCCGAAGCTGGTAAACCTTAGACAAACAACCACCGGACTTCATTACAAGTAATCTAATTATCCGGATATCTTATTTCATAAATCACGGTACATCAGATCGGTCGGAAAATAGGATTGAGAAGATGATGTAATGAATGTTATGGAATTTTATAAACAGTTAGACTGTTGCTTGGTGTTGTTAAAGTTATAGTGGGGGAATCAGAGGGAGTTATTTGATTCTTCTGTATTGTTCTGTACATAAGAAATAATTGTATCTGCAGTTTGTGGGTTAAAATCGAAAACCGGTATGTGCCACTAACTATGCCGTTATATGGTCCCCCTACTAAAACAAAAAAATAAAAAATGACATGAAAACACAGAGGCCATGTGGGAATATGGACCTTAGTTACATGCATGGATTAGCAAATTCGGACTGATCAGTCATGTACTATGGTGATAAGCGTTGATTACTTCTTTAATGCAGTTGAGAATGGAGAGAACGATTTTTGGGCAACTCTCCAACTGCTAATATCGAGTGTAATGGATGATGTGATTCACATTCTAGATATAAGTGTTAAGTTAACCAACGCGTTTGTACTTGCCTGGAGATTGGTAGAATCTTGTGTTATCGGATGGTTGCTTAATGGAATTTTGTCTCATCCTTGTGTGGGAATCTAATAAAGAATTGAATTAACGTGATAACATAATTTGAGTCTGTACGGGTTGTCGCCCTTTAAAATTTAATTTAAGTCTGAATGTTATTTATCTAATGGGTCTATTTTACTAAATGAGTTGAAATTAGCTTACTTGTTTCTTTAAATGTATGGCATGGCTGACTCGGACATGTTTTAAATTTAACTCAATATGTTGTCTAATTAAACTAAATTTGATACTCACTTTTTGTATTGACACGGACTACAAAATTAAATTTGTGTTGAAGCAAATTGACATAGATTTTACTTTTCTCTCGCTTGTTAGAAATAATCCGATCCTTGATATGATTCACAAGGTTTAATTTGATTTAGAATTGATACCTACTAAGGTAGAGAATAGCGAGTGCTTCATCATATTTGTTGATGGTGTACAAAATATTGTTATTTATTACTTATACGTGAGTGTAAAGGATTAGAAAAAGATGTGTTTTTTTTTTTTTTCTTTTTTTTTCTTTATATATAGTTGAGAATCAAGTATTCATAAAAAAACAAAGGTGGTTCAAAGTCACATCGGAGGTGAATATGTGTCTCCATTTCTAAATTTATATGCTAAACTTAGAATAAGACACAAATTTATTGCTCCTGGTGCTTCAACAATAGAATTGTTGAAAGAAAAGAACCGTGCCTTAGAAGAAATGGTTAATGCCATGTTCATAAGTCCTGGTTTAAGCCATGGCATGTGGAGGAAAGCGATTATATCTGGTACTTATCTTTTAGATAAGATCCATTGTAAAGAAAATAAGATAGTTCATATGAACTATGGATGACAAGAAGACTATCTTATAAGTATTACAAATGTGGGGGGATATCTAGCCAAGATATCTATATTGAACCCTAAGGTTCAAAAGATTTGACTTGAAACTGTAATTGCATGTTCTTAGTATATGCTCATAACAGTAGTGCTTATGGTTTCTTTGTGTTTGTTGATATACACAAGGATACAACAATGGAATAAAGAAGTGCTTCCTTTTTTGGAAATTTATTTCCTTGATTAATGAAGGAAATTGGAAGATCATCTGGAATAGATGACGAAGTTGTCCAAGATCAGAGACAACAGGATGATAATGATCTCCAAGATGAGAGACAAGATCAACCCAAGGAAGAAGAGGTTGAACCTAGAAGATGAAAAAGGGCAAGAACCGAGAAATCGTTTAGACTCGATTTTGTTTCTTTTATGGTAGAAAATGAACCTACTTCTTATCGAGAAGAGGTAACTTCCTCGGAATGGCTCAATGGAATGAAGCCATTAAAAGTGAAATAGATTCTATTTTACAAAAACATACGTGGGAGCTCGTGGGTTTACTTTCGGGTTGTAAACCACTAGACTATAAATGGATCTTCAAGAAGAAGATGAAAGTCGATGGAACTATTGCAAGTACAAAGCAAGATTGGTGATCAAAGGATTTAGACAACGCGAAGGTCTAGATTTCTTTGATACTTATTTTCCTGTTACGCGAATAACCTCGATTAGAATGGTACTTGCTATTGCCGCATTAAGAAAATTGAAAGTTCATCAATTTGATATGAAAATGACATTTCTAAACGGGGATTTAGAAAATGTACTATATATGAACAAACCTGAGGGTTTCATGGCTCCTGCATTAGAGAGCAAAGTTTGTAGGCTTGTTAAGTCATTATATGACTCAAAGAAAGCTCTCAAACAAGGACATCAATTGTAACATCCGGCAATTTTCGAAATTTTAAAATGACTATTTTACCGTTTGACTTTTTGGGTCTGACTTGACCTTTTGACTTTTGGTCTTTTATTGTCACATAACAACGATTACCGCGTAACCGGTAATGTTTCGAACCATATTTAAATAATAAATCATATTTATTATTACATCTCTCATGTGCAAGTTAGTTTTAACTTACTTGACTTGAAAATGAAAAAGATATATGTTATTCCTAAGCTGACTTATCAAAAACGACCTATTAAATCACGTTTTCACGACTCGGACTTTAAAGCAATTTGATGTAAAACAACATTCCGGACAACTTTTTAGTTTTGCCCGAGAACCGAAAACAAGCAGAAGATGACTAAAATATCATCGCAAGGTTTTGAAAACTGCACACAACGCGTGCCGACACAAAAATAATTAAATTTATATTTAATTATCATAATTTATTTAATGAAAATATTAAATAAAATCATTTAACATTTTATTCAAAAACGTTTGTTGATAACGCAAATATTCAGGTTAAAATTTATTTTATTTATTTTTACTTTCGGACAAGACATAACCGGGTTACCAAATAAATAACAAATATTTTTATAAATGTTATAAAAATATTTATGAATTACTATCAAGTAACTACTCGTTTTTATCAGAAAAATAATTTGAAAAGCAATGACGCAAGTTTCGTATTTTAAATCATCCGTTAAGTAGCCTAAACGAGACCCGAACCATTATATTACAAAAGTTACACTTTCGGTCCCTGCGAAAATAATTACAAAATTAACCCCCATCTATTTGTGACTTGTCACATTTATCTTATAACTTTTAATATATTTATATATATATATATATAAGTTATATATGTTTTTTTTTCATTTTTCATTCTTATAAACACACACACTACACTCTTTTTTTTTCCGGCGCCACCACCAGCCGGATTCCGGCCAACCCACCTCCGCCGGCCACTTTTTCCGGCCAAACTCCGGCGAACTCAAAATTTATAAAAAGGTAGATCCATCCCCGATCTACCACCCCACGCGCCGCCACGCGCCATCTCCATCACTAACCACCGCAGCCGCCACCCCCCCTTCGGCTGCTACCCCACGACAGCCCCACACCACCACCGCCACCATCATCGTCATCATCATCACCCTCGTCACCACAGCAGGGTGCGTTCGGTTTGGGTTGGTCACGTAAAGGGTGCGTTTGTTTTTAATGTCAACACCAACGAGGGTCCGTTTGGTTTTTATATTAGCACCAAGGGTGCGTTGGTTGGCTGCCACCACCACAAGGGTGCGTTTGGCAGTCACCACCGCCATAGGGTGCGTTTGATTTAGTTCTAAAACGAGTAGGGTGCGTTTGGTTTCGTGGTTTCCTGCCTAAAGGGTGCGTTGGGTTTTATGGCAGCAGCAAGGGCTGCGTTTGGTTATAAAATGACCAAAGGGGTGCGTTGTGGTTTTGCATAAACACCACAAAGGGTGTTTGTTGCGGTGGTTTAGCACCACGAGGGTGCGTTGGTTCGGATTAAGCACCACTAGGGTGCGTTTGGTTTAACGTATAACACCACAAGGGTGCGTTTGGATCTGGTTCAGCCCACTAGGGTGCGTTTGGTGCTGTCTCAAACCCCAAAAAAGGGGTGTTTGGGTGAGCAGGAAACCCCAAAAGGGGTGTTTGGGTGAGCAGAAACCGTAAGGGGTGCGTTTGGGTTAGCAGGGACGCAATAAGGGTGTGTTTGGTTGTGCAGTTTCGCACTAAGGGTGCGTTTGCTTCAACATAAGCTATTAGGGCGTGTTTGGTTGATATAAATCAAGTAATAAATACATCGTAAGATTTAATAAACATAAAACCGGATGGTGGTTTAAATGGTTAAATAAATGTAATAATTATTATTTTGTTTAGTTTAGATATAAATATATAAAAATATATATATATTTAAAACACGAGGATATTGCAACACGGTTTGATTGAAAATGGTATATAGTTTTAAAATTATAAATTTGTAATTATACAATAACCGGATAAACAAACAAAATCTATACTTTGTAAAAATGAGAAATGTCTTATAAACGAATAAGTTATGCCAAAATTTTTATAAATTACTATACCTAGTAATGTTTACTATAATTCTATTATTATAGAAATCCGTTAAGGAAACAAAGTACTAAATTATAAAATAAGATTTTATAATATTTCCGACTAGAAGATAAAAGTATAACTTTTATAAAAACTTTGAAAACGTCATTACATGATTCGTAACTTTAAAACGTGTGTTTACTTTTATACGAGGACTGTTATTAAGTAAATTAGTGACTTACGAACACATGTCGAAATGTGTTGTTTTAATTATTTTCTCACGTTTCTTATACAATACTTACAAAGTATTATATACCTCGATTATTTATTTGATTATTCGTCTTTGTTATATGTTAGATATTAGAAAAAGACTCGGTCACCCCGTGTATTTTACTGTTTATTATAGCTCGTAGTTTAATAGTTAATCGTATGATTATCGATTTTGAACCGGGTACTAATACCCTGTATTTGTAAGAACTATAAATACCTCTTCCAACTTTGGAAGAGGTAGCTAGTCATTTATTCATTTTCTTATAAACACATATTTCTCTCACTAGAAAATACTCTCTCATATTTTTCTCTCTCTAGAAACTAGCCAAATCCAAGAATCGTCACCATGTTATGACTTATGATATACAACAATTGGTATCAGAGCGGCTTTGAGCTTGGATATGGATAAGGCAGTTTTTCGTTCTTTGTCACCTGACAGAAGATATTCCAGATCCTTATTGAAGAAGAATTGTGGTTGAATAGATACCTGACCTGGTGGTCCTCCTAAGGGCAATGGTTCATATACATTACGCATAATTTGTTGACCCTCAGGATTAACCAAATCAACCTTATCAGTCAGCAGCTTATAACATTCATCCATCTAAAACTGAAGAGAGACACTATTTTTGTAAAAGGATTTAACCAAGTTAAAAGTTGGACCTTCTAAATTAGCTTTGCAGAGCTTCTTCTTTCCTGTTCATTTGCATAACCATTTGATGAAGGATCCTATATCACCTGTCTTCCTTTAAAGCTTGTTCTTCTTGGGGTCTTGATACGTTGTGGCGTATACATTTGCCCAGTCGTTCTCTGGTTCAGGGTAATCATTTGAAGGAATGGTTTATTCTGGTTCAGGTGTTGCCAGTCTGTCTTCTTCTAGTATTGGTCTGAACCATGATGTTGTGGACTAAACCTTTGGAACATGAGCATTGTTGTTGTCATCTGAATCTGAATCTTGTTCTTCATTCTGTATTTGAATGTCATTAGAAGATTGTTTAGATTGAGGTTCGGACCTGGGCATTAAAGAGCCAGAAGGAGCATGTAAAACCTAAAAATGTCAAAAAAATGTGAAATTACCAAAATACCCATAATGCAAGAAAAATTCATTAAAGCATGAATAAAATTCATTTAAATGTTAAAAATTATGAAAATAC
>BQNB010035741.1:4774-25323 GCA_026074375.1 Tanacetum coccineum | reverse complement strand
TGATATGATTGATTCAAGATTCATGTGACCTATCATATTTTAGTGTCGTCTTGTAAACATAGTTGTTGTCGCATTATAAACTATTTTACCACCAGTTTACAAACCGTTTGCTGATAACTTCTTGTTTATTTTAACACCTTATAAACTATTTTAATATCATTCCATAAACCGTTTTGTCAACATTTTATAATTATCCTACTATTACCTCATAACTTATCTGACTATCAATTAATGAACTAACTCGTTTCCATCTTATAACCTATTTTATGGTTAATTATAAACTCTTTTGTTGGGATTAAAAGACTTCAAGTTGATTCTTAGAATTACTACTGCTCAGGTATATATTAGTGTTGTCAAGCATAACTTAGTGATGCTGGTAATACTAATGAAAATTATGCTAAGTAGTTAGTACTGGTAGTGTAAAAGTTACTACTGCTAGTACAAAAGTTAGTACTGCTAGTGTATGTTAATACTGCTAGAGTAAACTTCTAAGTGGTTAATACTGCTTATGCTCAATTACAACTGCTGAGTGATTACTACTGCTAGAAGGATTATGATGACAGAGATGAGATCAAAGATTGATTATATAACAAGAATACTTACGAAGATAAGTGTTAGTTATTTGTAAAGAAGATATGTATAACTTATTTGTTTAGGAGATTACGTTTGTTTATAAAAAAGATCATGATAAGCTAGGAAAGTATTGTAAGCCTTGTAGGACTCCTTGGTGTATAAAAGGAGGTCCTAAGGCATAATGTTAGGAGTACATCTTTGATATTCGTAGATTCAAGGTTATTTTGTAACCCTATCACTATTTAGAGTGATCGTTTCATATTGAGGTTGAAAGTTTAGTAAAAGTTTGTTTACTGTTTTATTGTTCTTCTTAGTATTGCAAACTAGTTTTCCGCAAAGTCTATGATATTCGCATCTTAGTTCTACTATAGGTTGGTTTCGACTTATCTAACATAACTAAGACTTAACAAGCTAAGTAAGATCTGTTTAAGAAGGATTCAACAAGTGGTATCAGAGCTTTTTGAGAACTTTGAAAAGAAGAACACTACATCTATACAAGATCTCATATTCAAAGAGAAGATGGAGTCACAATCAGAAACTACCCAAACAGTGTCTGCGCTAAAACTTCTAGTACTTAAAACTGGAGACTATGATCTTTGGAGCATGAGAATGGAGAAATATCTTACTCACACTGATTATGCTCTTTGGGTGGTTATTGTAAATGGTGATGCACCTGCTGATTGCCTCAGTTATGTGCAGGTACTGAAGGTCCCCCTTCCACCTAAAACTGCTAACAAAATCTAGCAAGAAAGAAGAATTTAAAGCAAAAAGCACTCTGTTGTTGGCCCGCTTCCTAGATGAGCAACCTATTGAAGTTTTCATGGAATGAAGGATGCAAAGTCCTTATGGGAAGCAATCAAGTCCAGGTTTGGAGGAAACAAAGAATCAAAGAAAATGCAGAAAACCATTCTGAAGCAGCAATATGAGAATTTTGCTGCATCAAGATCTGAAGGATTGGATAAACTAGTGAATAGGTTCAGAAACTCATCAGCCAATTTGTAAATTCATGTGAAGTTATCTCTCAGGAAGAATAAATTGAATTAGCTGAGAAGCTCTACCATCAGCTTGGAACAATATTGCTTTAATCAAGAAGAAACAAATCTGATCTTAGACACATTAAGCAAAGATGATTGTACAATAATCTGAAGGTGGTATAAATCTGGTAGATTAAAGCCAATCAAGCTCAAGCTTAAACCTCTCAGAAGTGGCTTTGTATCTTCAGAAAACACTAGCAATACTAATAAAGCAGTTAATACTGCTCATGAAGTTTCTACTGCTAGTTCACAGGGACAAGCTTCTTCCTCAACTTATGCTGATGATGTCATGTTTTCCTTCTTTGCTAATCAATCTAATAGTCCACAATTAGACAATGAAGATTTGGAGTAGATTGGATAATGGATGATCTAAAAGAGATGATACTCAAATGGCAGTGGCCCATGCTTACATGAGGGTGAAAAATATTCTAATAAGACAGGAAGTAATCAGAATTATTAATGGCAAAGAAAAATGTGCTTTGATAAGACAAAGGTTGAATGTTACAACTGCCATATGAGAGGTCACTTTGCTAGAGGAATGTAGGGCAACCAGAATCAGGGAATAGAAAAAGAGATGGGTCCAAGAAGGAATCCACCAGTGGATACATCTACTACAAATGCCTTGATTGTTCAAGATGGAGGGTGGTTATGATTGGAGCTTTCTGGCTATAGAAGGCATCACAAACTTTGCTCTAATGGCCTATACATCCCAAGGTTCATCAAGTTCAGACTCTGAGGTACATACTTGCTCTAAAGATTTCTTAAAATCATATGAAACTCTTCAAAAATAGTATGATCAACAGCGTAATGCTCTTAATAAATCTAATCTAGAAATTATAGGTTATTAAATGGGATTAGAATCATTAAGAATCAGGAAGTTGTACAAGAATGAATGAAGTTTAGTTTATGAAGGAATATATTGCATTTTTAAAGTATGATGTCCAAGTGATAGATATCTCTATCAAAGACCTTAAAATTAGTTAGAATAAGCTTTAAAAGAGAAAGATGATTTGAAACTTAAACTAGAAAAAATTGAAGAATCATCAAAGAATCTAACTAAACTGATAAATAGTCAAATAAGTGCTAAAGACAAAGCTGGTCTTTGTTATGATAGTCAAATAAATGAGAGTGAAGTGGTTCATAGTATGTTTAACAGTAGAGAAAGTAATGTGGATGATAGTCTAGTAAATGATAGATTCAAAAAATAGGAGAAGGTTGTTCATGCAGTTCCCCCTCCAACACATGAACTACATGCCCTCAAGACCGACCTTATCCTTTGCTGGGTTAGATGATTCATCTATAAGACTAAATTGAGTGAAACTGAAACTAGTATATCTAAGACTAGTAAGGATATTGCAGAAAAGCCTAAAACTATTAGGCCTAGTGCTCTTATCATTGAAGATTGGGACACTGATAATGATAATGAATAGTGTGTTTAGACCTAAAACTGTAACATACAAAACCATGTTTACAAAAATCAATTTTGTCAAATCTAATGAGAAAGGAAATCCTGTTAATAAGGAAAACACACATAAGCAAGTAGAGTATCCCAAGAAAAGTCAAAGTCCTAGGGGTAATAGAAGAAACTAGAATGGAATGATGACTCAGAAACTACGGAATGGTTTTGAGTTTATAAAGAAAGCTTATTTTGTATGTGGAAGTTTCAACTATTTAATCAAAGACTGTGATTTTCATGACAATAAAATGGTAGAAAAACCTATGTTGAATAATAAGGGAAGGGTTACTGGTCAAAGAGAAATTAGACCAGTATGGAACAATGCTCAGAGGGTGAACCACCAAAATAAATTGACTCACCCATAACCTAAAAGGAATTCTATTCCAACAGCAGTTGCAACAAAGTTAGGACAAATATCAGTTAATGCTGCTAAGCAAAACTCTCTAAGAACAGCAACATCAATAATTACGCCAGTTGCCTGTTAGAGAGACTGTTGCCCCGAGGCAAATCAGAAGAGAATGATGTATTACCCAAAACATATTCTTTATTTTTAAAGCGCATTCACCAGTAAGAAGGGCTTTTAACCAAAAATTAGCAGCTAAAACGTATAATCTTAATGAAAAAGTTAAAACTGCTAGGGTTAACAATGTAACTACTGCTGGGCTAAAAGCAGTAGTTAGTGCTGCTGTGGGATATGTGTAAAATATTGTTAAGTCCTTAGCATGCTGGATTTAGAGACTCACAGGAATGTTATTTACCAATACCACTAAAGCACAGTGTATCATCATGTTTAAAATATTTGACCATGTAGAACTACAAGCATACTAAAGACATAATGGCATGGGTCCCCAAGAGAAAACTAATTCACCTCATTTTGAGTGTTAGTGTAATCCACCATATACTTTATAGGAACAAGGAATTTATCGACAATAGGATGCTCTAGGCATATACTGGAACAAGTCTTTCATAAGATTATCAAGAGGTTGATGGTAGATTTGTTGCATTAGTAGGAAGTCCTAAAGGAGGTAAAATTACTGGAAAAGGTAAAATTAGAACTGGGAAACTAGACTTTGAAGATGTATACTTAGTAAAGGAACTTAAGTTTAATCTTTTCTCTGTCTCACAAATGTGTGACAAGAAAAATAGTGTTCTGTTCACTGAGACTGAATGTCTTGTTCTATCTCCTGACTTTAAGCTACTTGATGAAAGTCAAGTCCCTTGCTTAAGTTCCAGAACTAAACAACATGTTACCGTTTTGATCTAAAGAATGTTGTTCCTATAGGAGGTTTGACTTGTTTATTTGCAAAGACTACAATAGACGAGTCTAATTTATAGCATATGAGGCTTGGTCATATAAACTTTAAAACTATGAATAAACTTGTGAAGGGAAACCTTGTTAGAGGTTTGCCTTCAAAGCTTTTTGGAAATGACCATACTTGTGTTGGTTGTCAGAAGGGAAAGCACACACAAAGCTTCCTTGTAAGACCAAGTTGTGACTCTATCAGCCAACCTTTACAAAAGTTGCATATGGAACTTATTTAGGCCAAATCTGTAAGGAGAAATCCATCATAAGACTATGCTTGTTTCCACTGATGAAAAAACTATAGTAGGTTTAGTTGGTTTTCTTTTTGGCCACTAAGGACGAGACTAAAGATCCTTAAAACTTTTATAACTGGCATAGAAAACCAAATAAATCATAAGGTTAAAATCATCAGATGTGACAACAGAACCGAGTTTAAAAATAATGACATGAATCAATTCTGTAGGATGAAAGGGATTAAGATGGAGTTTAGTGTTGCCAGAACTCCACAACAAAATGGAGTTGCTGAAAGAAAGAATAGGACACTAATAAGGGCAGCTAGGACTATGCTAGCAGATTCACTCTTACCTACTACATTTTGGTCGAAGTAATTATACGCTTGTTTATTTCCATGATATGTTTTAGTGACCAAGCCTCACAACAAGACACCTTATGAACTATTACAAGGTAAACCACCTAATATAAGTTTTATGAGACCTTTTGGGTGTCTTTTGACTATTCTTAATACCTTAGATCTCTTAGAAAAATTTGATAGGAAGGATGATGAGGGGTTCTTTGTTGGATACTCTATAAATAGCAAAGCTTTTAGGGTATTTAACACTAGAACTAGGAAGGTAGAGGAAAACCTGCACATAACCTTTCTTAAAAACAAACCCAATTTTGCAGGGAGTTAACCAGATTGGCTCTTTGATTTTAATTTACTAACAAACTCTATGAATTATGAGCCAGTTATTGCAGGGAATCAAACTAATAAGAATGCAAGTATCAAGGATAATGTTGATGCAGTACCTACTCAACAATATATTCTGCTACCATTACTTTATGATAGTCCACAGAGCTCAAAGGATGTAGTTGCTGATGATGCTGGTAAAAAGACTAATGAAGAACCAGCAAATAAAGGTGAAAGAAATGGTCAAGAGAAGGAAGGAGGAGCTTCAAATAAAGAAGATGACCAGAATGTGCAAGATTTCAGAGATACATTAGATAATTTAGTTGTTCAACAGAAGGAAGGTTATGCTAACAACACTAATAGAGATAGTACTATTAATCTATCTGTTAGTACTACAGGGCAAAGTTTTACTAATGCTGATGATCTTCCTACTAATCCTCTTATGCCTGATTTGGAGGATACTGCTGATCTTCTAAATACTGGTATCTTTAGTGGTGCATATGATGATGAAGATGTGGGTGTAGAGGCTGACCTTAACAACTTGGAAACCACCATGAATGTCAGTCCTATTCCCATAACCAGAATTCACAAGGATCATCCTAAAGACCAGATCATTGGAGACATAAATTCAGCTACTCAAACAAGGAGGATGACCAAGATTTCTGAAGAACTTGCTATGGTCAGTTACATCAAAAAGCAGAGGAGAACAAATCACAAAGATTATCAAAACTGCTTATTTGCCTGTTTTCTCTCACAAATAGAACCCAAGAAGGTGACACAAGCTTTGACAGATCCAAGCTGGATAGAGGCAATGCAAGATGAGTTGCTACAGTTTAGATTGCAGAAGGTTTGGAGATTGGTTGATTTACCCAAAGGCAAGCATGCCATTGGAACAAAATGGGTCTATAAAAACAAGAAAGATAAGAGAGGGATAGTAGTTAGAAAGAAGGCAAGACTGGTTGTAACACCCCCAAAAATGGGTTGCAGCGGAATATGTTTTCGGGAGCGTTACTTCATAATACCATTGCTCAAGTCTTGAGAGAACAACCTCTATCTTTGTCATTTGAAAAGTAATCTTGTATTGTTTAGACTCTAATGCATATCAAGTATGTCAAGTAGCATGTTAACCTGAGAAAAACATGCTTAAAAGTGTCAACATAAAGTTGGTAAGTTCATAGGTTTTTGTAAATATAAATGTTGAATCACAGTTTTGTAAAGTATGTATGACCGTTCCAACCCTTGTAATGTCCCTCAAAGAATGTAATCGAATGATTGTTGGAAATCAAAGAGTTGTAAAGTTTGCATGACCATTTAGATAATCACCAAAACGTATGTATAGTTGGACCCCCATTGTTTAAAGTATGTATTGCCACTTTATTCAAGGCAACGTAAATATTCCTGTGTGTATAAAACAATGATTACGATTACTCTAAGTTCATGAAATTTTGTTTTTGTTTTTTTTTCTGCTGCGTAGACTCATATATATGCCACTTTATTCAAGGCACCGTAATTGTTCGTGTTCGTGTAAATGTTGTGCTCCGACATGCTATAACGTTCGTTTGCCCGGTGATAGCTAATCACCCGAACGGGGCTGTCACACCCGAATAGATCTATTTCATAACATTCGCGCTTACCCTCCGAGTAATTCACAGTTCAATCCGCTTAAGCTAATCCATAATCATTTGGGTAAAAATAAAGTTGTTGTGTCCATAAGTAAAAACAAGCATTGTATTTCGTCCTAAAATAAGTAACTGAGTATGTAGACCAGTTTGTAAAACGAATTGTAAATGCACATGTAATAAATTCAAACCAACCATGTAAATGAGTTCGGTAACAAGCATGTTCTCACCCCAAAAGTTGTAAAGTATATGTAAAACAAGTAAAACGTGGGGCTATAAACTCACCTCGAGTGAATGGACGGTAAATGGATATCAAATGAGTGTATACGTCTCGCGTATGACCGAAGGCAACCTAATTAATTATAGGCCGTATGAGTACTAAGTACTTTGAATATCTAACACCATATATAATTCTATATAGCTACATCACCATCTAATTGTATTTGTGAAATAATATTTAAATCGCATTTGATAAATAATAACCATGTATTTGTACTCGTATAATCGTATGAATAGTTCAATCGCCTTTGTAAAATAATATTTATAAAGTTTAAAACATGTATAAATATTATTTAAGTGATTCTAAAATGTTTCGCAAATTTTTTTATTAAACACGAACCAACACTATTCATGTCAGGAAATAGTGTATAAGTATAAAATAGTGCGTATCTTTCTCGTTTTAAGTCCGTTTTGTACGTTCTTTATGTCCACGTTTTTGTATTAAGAAGATTTATCAAAATACTAAATTTATAACTTTTTAGTCCTCTGATGAATAGTACTTTTACTGTTCATGTATATTTTATAAAACTATTTTTATAAAATTAATCGTCGTAACCTCGTAAAAGTCATATCTTATTCGTTTAACTCCGATTTTAGTGATTCTTTCGAGCACGTATTCGTAAGTAAAAGTTCCATCTAACTAAGATATTTTCCTAAAGTTTCTGTAATGAATAGTAATCTATTTTTATAAAAGTATTTATTTATCGTAAACTTGCAAATGGCGTATCTTCTTCGTTATAGCTCGGATTTTCAATTTCTCTATATGCCTACGATCATCATGACATGTAGTATTATATAAAAATATAAAATAAATACTTTATTATCGTAATAAAAACAGTAGGTTTCTTATAAACTTAATAAGTAAACCTTTTATGTAAGTAGTTTTTACATACTCTTTATAAAGAAACCAACACTTGTATAATACTTATACTTCCATTCTAACATGTATTTAACATTCATATATCATGTGAAAATTTTCATCAAACCATGAACTAGTGTAAAAATCTATTTACAAGTTAATAAGTTTCCTAGATGATGATTAACTATATAAACATAATATACATATGAAATCACAAATGTAAAGAGATTAAGGGTTTTAGATAACCTTAGTATGATGTATGATGAAGAAATACAAGATCTAAACCCTAGTTTAGATAATAAACCTAAGCTTCCAATACAAAGAAAACCCTAATTCTTATAAAACCCTAATCTTAAACCTTCCTTGCTTAACCCTTGTAAACACTAAACCAAGCCTTCAAACCTTCTTAGTATACCTTAGATATATTGTTAGAACACTTGTATATGTTGTAAATAAATTTGGTATGGATTGTTTAGGTTGTTTGTGGTTGGCCATGGGATAGGAGAGGAACAAAGAGAGGATTTGTGTGGTTTTCACTAAGTAGTTTGTGTTGTATGTTTTTCTATCTAGCTACAAGTCTTATATAGATCTTTGACTAGTCTAAGACTCCTATTAGAAGTGGTCAAGATTCAAAGGGACCATGGGAGGGATTTAAGGAAGTCTTTGGTCAATTTCTTGTCATGTACTCCTAAGGTTTAATGAGAAGAGTTTGTACAAGATCAAGTTGGTCATATGTGTGCTCTTTGTCCCCTTGGGATCATATTTCATCCAAAATATAGGGGGAGGGATGAGCTAGGAAAGTCTTTGGTCTTTTATATGTAATATCTAGTATTTACTTGCACTTTTAATATGTAAAGGTAAATTATAATGTGTATTCTTGTAACATTTAGTGTTTAGTTGGTTTCCTTTATGTACAATTCAGCTACCATGAGTAACATACGTGAAGTTTTATAAAACTTTGGGTATTGTGTATAATAATGGGTATTTGTTGAAGCGTAGAAAAGTTTTGGTGGTTTCGGGAATGCCTAAATGTATTTTATCGCGAAACGTAAACACTTTACGTAACCAATAAATATAAAATGTGCAAAGATAACAATTATAATCCAAATAATTATCTAACACTTGCTTGACGTAAACATTTAATTGTTTGATGCCCGTTTACGTTGAATGATCATTTTTAGTTTACACGATTTAACTTAACACTTAAAATTAAAAGCAAACGCGTACTGTAACCACCGGTAATTTTCAGAATTTTAAATGACTATTTTACCCTTTGACTTTTCGGGTCCGACTTGACTTTTTGACTTTAGATCATTTATTGTCACATAAAAACGATTACCGCACAAACGGTAATTTTTCGGAACATATCTAAATAATAAATCATATTTATTATTACATATCTCTCATGTGCAAATTTATTTTTAACTTATTTGACTTGAAAACGAGAAGATATATATTATTCCTAAGTTGACCTATCAAAAACGACTCGCTAAATCACGTTTTCACAAATCGGACTCTAAAGCAATTTGATGTAAAACAACATTCCGGATAACTTTTCAGTTTTACCCGAGACCTGAAAACAAGCAAAAAATGACTAAAATACCCTCACAAAATTTTGAACACTGCACACGTGTACCGACACGAGAATAATTAAATTCTTTTTATTAAATAAAAATATTAAATAAACTAATAACATGTTATTGAAAAGCGTTTATTTAAACGCGGATGTTCAACTTAATGTTTTATTTTACGGACAAAGCTTACCCGTGATACCCAATAATATTTTCCCTTTATTCCTTATATTGGACACCTTTAGGGGACAAACCAAGAAATCTTTTGACTAGCAAAAACACAAGCACATTATACATTCACATGCTTATGTCTCAAGGAAAATGACATTTCTTGTTATGTCACTTTCACCCATGTGTTTATTTACGTATCATGTCTAGATACATATCACATCTCACAAGCTCACTATTATATGAATGACTATGGCATTATTTGTTCTATTATTTCATTCATAACAAAACACATTTTCTCTTATGTTCTTTCAAAACCCACGAACCACCTTCATTTTATATCTAGGATGTTTATTTTTGTTATTCAAATATTTTACAAGATCATTAGTTGGGTTGCGATGATATTCGGGTTGCAGTTCATGTTCGAATTGTTCGTGCTCGTACTCATGCTCGCGGCTATACGTAGTGTGAGGCATACGTTGAACTTTCATGGTTAAGACTTAGTTTTGGGTCTCGTCGGTTTGTGTTCGTGTTTTGGGTTCGGGTTACGATCACATCTCATTGAATCTGGACGATTGTGTTTGTGTTGGTGTTCATACTCGTGGTAGATTTTGATCTTAGTAGTCGATTGGTTCGAAGAGTGCGGTTCACGTCCGGGTTGTTTGAGTTTGGAGTTTGTTCAGGTTTCTGTTCGGTGTACGTGAGTACGTCTTTAAGTCTTGGTTTCGTTTGTTTTAGTGCGAGATTAGTGTGGGTTTTGGTTCGTGGTTCGAGCTGGTTTAGGTTTGTGTTGGAATAACGCCTTGGTTCATGATTGGCATTTTAGATGTTCGCGGGTACGGCATGTCGTGGGTTCGATAGTGTCTTGGTGAACCAGTGCTCGCTCTAGCGTTCGTGTCTTTGTCCTAGTTGGTGATTGTACTTCGTGTATTGTCTAGCATTCCATGTATTAACAAGGTGAGTTTATAGCCCCATGTTTTACTTGTTTTATATATATTTTTGGGGTGAGAACATGCTTGTTTACAAATTCATTTACATGGTCGATTACATATGTGTTTACATGAATGTTTACAAACTCGTTTACATACTCATTTACATATCTCGTGATGAGATACATCACTAGTTTTCACTTATGGATACTACAACTTTGTTTTCATTCTAATGATTAGGGATTAGCTTAAGTTGCATGAACTGTTAATTACTCGGAGGGTACGCGCGAATGTTATAAGATAGATCTATTGGGGTTGACATCCCCGTTCGGGTGACTAGCTATCACTGGAAACGAACATTATACCATGTTGTTACATTGAACTACATTTACATGAACATTTACTTTGGTTGTCTGAAATTGATTGGCATTCATTGTGATACATTTACAGTGCCTAAAAAGATTGGCATACATACAAGTCAAAGCGCTGTTTCATGAACTTAGGTTTGTAATCGTAATCACATAGGGTGACTATTGTATTGGATACAATGGTCATGCATACATTTCAAATCTTGGATTTGAACACAAGTACATACATTTTGTGACTATTTAAGGGTTGAAATAGTCAGCCATACTTTACAAATCTTTGATCCAATATTTTTGCTTAAACATTTTACATGGTACTGTGATGATACAGTAGGCAAACACATTTATTTGAACTTGCATTCATATTTAAACAAACCTATGAACTCACCAAGTTTATGTTGACATTTTTAAGCATGCTTTTCTCAGGTGAATTAGATGCTTGGCTTACTTGATATGCATTGGAGTCTAAATTGACAAGATTTCATTCATGGATTTCTATATACATACAAATGATCAAATCGTCTTGTATTGCTTTCAAACTTTTCATTATGATGCAATTATGGGACAAATGTTATACCAATTTCAAGAAAAGCAACGAGATTACTTTTTAAACGACACATTTAGAGGTCGTTCTCTTATATCTTGCGCTGTGTATTATGAAGTAACACTCTCGGACATATTTCCGCTGCGACACATTTTTGGGGGTGTTACATATTGGTATTAGAGCACTGGTTATAGAGAACTAGGTTGCATATTTTACCCTAGACTATAACCGTTTTCACAAGCATTGCATCACAACAAACATTTTCAAAGTGCATTCACACTGCTTGCTTACTTTCTTACATTACTTGTTACATTAAGTGCTTACATGACATACATATATAATATATATGCCTACATTCCTTTTGCGTATATTGTACATTTATTTATATAAGAGTTAATTATATAAATACTAGAACATTTCTTAAGACATTGTGAGTTATACAATGGTCTCATTTTACTTCTTAGACATTGTGGGTTGCACAATGGTCTCACATCGTTCTCAGACATTATAAGTTATGTAATAGCCTCTAAAACTTTTTCATAACCTTATACAATATCGTTTTACACGAAACCCGTCATAGTGTTGGTTTACATGGAATTATGTGTGAATCTAAGTATTACAAGTCTTATATGGGCGGGACTTGTAATAGGAGGATTAATACGATAATTGCTATGTTAACTCGTTCATAAGACCTTTATCTTATTTACTTTAACCGTATACTCGTCAACTATTTTGAACTCTACGTCGATCTCCCCTGATTGTTTTACTCTCCGTCTCCGGAGACGAGTTTTAAACACTCGTCCCATACTCATTAGAGCACTGGCATCGTCATGTCATCCACCACCTTGAAGAATTTTGTGAGTACGCGTATTGCATCAGAAATTATTAAGTAGGATGATTTATAATCTCTTTATTTGAAATGATTGGGACGCCTCTTCATTTAAATAAATAAATTGTAAATCACTTAACCATAAGTTTATCAATTCATTATTTACATAAATTGGGACGCTTCTTTATGCAAATAATGAATTATAAATGAGTGGGCTTAATGGTATCTAATATGACACGAGTATGAACTTGAACCCAATAACCACCGAAATCCGTTGAAAAGGTCTAAAAACACAATCGTGTCTTACCACTCAGCAGAATCTTAAGGCCTCACTTTGAACTACCTTATCTCATTCTTAAGTTATTACTTTTGCCGATACAAATATTTACGATCATGAACTGCTTGTGGAGCTAATAGACTTGTTATACTTTTTGAGCAAATGGACTTGGTTCAATCTTGAACTAACGACTGAGTACAATATTCCATCACCTATCACATAAGCTCTCGAACGAGCTCCTCCCATTTGTTGAACTTTATTCTGAGGATATTGTTTCTCAAAATGTCCTCACTCTCGGCATCCCATCACCATTTGTTATAGTTATTGTCGTTATGGTTGTTGTTATTGGGTCCTAGAGCGGTCCCAACTTGTACGACTTTATCCAATACGTAATGCAACCCTCTTAAACCAGATAAACGCCTACCGAAGAAACAGATAGCCGAACTATTCCGTCCACTAGTGCGAAGACTTAGGTCGCGATACATCCTGGTAATGCCAAGTAAGTTGAATACTTAGATCCATTAGCCTCGTCCGATATTAATCATCGAACATTACAGATATTAGAAGCGAGACTCTGTCCTTGAACATTTAAAACTTTATATACAAACATATTCACGCGGCTACACTTTCTCCTTCGATGCTTTCATTATTAAGAGACTTCCTTTATAACGCGGTTATATCAATCATAAGACATGTAATGATATTTTTTGAGATGCCTATTTTGATGGATTAAATATCCTGGTCAAACCTAACCAAAATTTTAGTATAATGAGAAGTGTCGAAACATCTAATTTTGCTGACTAAAGTTATCAACGCCATGTTTAAAAAATGGTTATTAAATCTTAAATCTTTTTTTTTGGTCACACAGTAGGTTAACAAGAATTGAATCTCGGGACGGGATTCCTTTAAGGGGTAAGTACTGTAACAACCAGCAATTTTTAGAATTTTAAATGACTATTTTACCCTTTAACTTTTCGGGTCCGACTTGACTTTTTGACTTTAGATCTTTTATTGTCACATAAAAACGATTATCGCGTAACTGGTAATTTTTCGGAACATATCTAAATAATAAATCATATTTATTATTACATATCTCTCATGTGCAAATTTATTTTTAACTTATTTGACTTGAAAACGAGAAGATATATATTATTCCTAAGTTGACCTATCAAAAACGACTCGCTAAATCACGTTTTCACAACTCGGACTCTAAAGCAATTTGATGTAAAACAACATTCGGGACAACTTTTCAGTTTTACCCGAGACTTGAAAACAAGCAAAAAATGGCTAAAATACCCTTACAAAATTTTGAACACCGCACACGTGTACCGACACGAGAATAATTAAATTACATTTAATTATCACTTTTTATTAAATAAAAATATTTAATAAATTAATAACAAGTTATTCAAAAGCGTTTATTTAAACGCGGATGTTCAAGTTAATGTTTTATTTTACGGACAAAGCTTACCCGTGATACCCAATAATATTTTCCCTTTATTCCTTATATTTGGCACCTTTAGGGGACAAACCAAGAAATCTTTTGACTAGCAAAAACACAAGCACGTTATACATTCACATGCTTATGTCTCAAGGAAAATGACATTTCTTGTTATGTCACTTTCACCCATGTGTTTATTTACGTATCATGTCTAGATACATATCACATCTCACAAGCTCACTATTATATGAATGACTGGCATTATTTGTTCTATTATTTCATTCATAACAAAACACATTTTCTCCTATGTTCTTTCAAAACCCACGAACCACTTTCATCTTATATCTAGGATGTTCATTTTTATTGTTCAAATATTTTACAAGATCATTAGTTAGATAGCGATGATATTCGGGTTGCAGTTCATGTTCGAATTATTCGTGCTTGTACTCGTGCTCGCGGCTATACGTAGTGTGAGGCATACGTTGAACTTTCATGGTTAAGACTTCGTTTTGGGTCTCGTCGGTTTGTGTTTGTGTTTTGGGTTTGGGTTACGATCACATCTCATTGAATCTGGACGCTTGTGTTGGGTTTGTGTTGGTGTTCATACTCGTGGTAGATTTTGATCTCAGTAGTCGATTGGTTCGAAGAGTGCGGTTCACATCCGGGTTGTTTGAGTTTGGAGTTTGTTCAGGTTTCTGTTCGGTGTACGTGAGTACGTCTCTAAGTCTTGGTTTCGTTTATTTTAGTGCGAGTTTAGTGTGGGTTTTGGTTCGTGGTTCGAGCTGGTTTAGGTTCGTGTTGGAATAACGCCTTGGTTCACGATTGGCATTTTAGATGTTCGCGGGTACGGCATGTCGTGGGTTCGATAGTGTCTTGTTGAACCAGTGCTTGCTCTAGCGTTCGTGTCTTTGTCCTAGTTGGTGGTTGTACTTCGTGTATTGTCTAGCATTCAAAGGTAAATCTCGAGCTATACTACGTATAAATCGCATGCTAACTATAGAGAAACAGTTAATATTTTGGTTAAACTTTATTTCCCAATGAGAAAGACAACCTCCCGTGCTCCTTTCTTTTCCTTTTATTTCTTAGTTATGATAATATATATTTTAAATATATAAATTTTGGACCTTTGTTTGTAGATTCATTACAAATAAATATTACAGGATTTAAAAATACTACTTTTGGCGCTTGTCCATTTATTGGTAATCAAAACTAGTCTGAAATTGTAGTATGTTTATTTTGTCGTTAACGTAATAATTTTTATAAGACGTACGTCTCAAATGTTATAATCAATCTAACCATTTAAAAGTATATTTTAACATTGATATCATATTATAAATAATACACCATTAACATCTAAGGTATACTATATATTTCAAAATGAGTATAAATGCTTCTTGGATAAAAAATGTTTAAACTATACTACTAAATCAATAATTAGTGCGCTCATTATATTAATAGTAGTAGTTGATCAATTATTGTAGATCATGTGAGTGGAAAATAAGTCTGGACTTTGTTAGCGTCGAGATTGGCTAAGTGTAGTTGCTCTGCAATTTGCGCACTTCATTCCATGTATTAACAAGGTGAGTTTATAGCCCTATGTTTTACTTGTTTTATATATATTTTTAGGGTGAGAACATGCTTGTTTACAAATTCATTTACATGGTCGATTACATACGTGTTTACATGAATGTTTACAAACTCGTTTACATACTCATTTACATATCTCGTGATGAGATACATCACTAGTTTTCACTTATGGATACTACAACTTTGTTTTCATTCTAATGATTAGGGATTAGCTTAAGTTGCATGAACTGTTAATTACTCGGAGGGTAAGCGCGAATGTTATAAGATAGATCTATTGGGGTTGACATCCCCGTTCTGGTGACTAGCTATCACTGGAAACGAACGTTATACCATGTCGTTACATTGAACTACATTTACATGAACATTTACTTTGATTGTCTGAAATTGATTGGCATTCATTGGGATACATTTACAGTGCCTGAAAAGATTGGCATACATACAAGTCAAAGCACAGTTTCATGAACTTAGGTCTGTAATCGTAATCACATAGGGTGATTATTATATTGGATACAATGGTCATGCATACATTTCAAATCTTGGATTTGAACACAAGTACATACATTTTGTGACTATTTAAGGGTTGAAATAGTCAGCCATACTTTACAAATCTTTGATCCAATATTTTTGCTTAAACATTTTACATGGTACTGTGATGATACAGTAGGCAAACACATTCATTTGAACTTACATTCATATTTAAACAAACCTATGAACTCACCAAGTTTATGTTGACATTTTTAAGCATGTTTTTCTCAGGTGAATTAGATGCTTGGCTTACTTGATGTGCATTGGAGTCTAAATTGACAAGATTTCATTCATGGATTTCTACATACATACAAATGATCAAATCGTGTTGTATTGCTTTCATGCTTTTCATTGTGATGCAGTTATGGGACAAATGTTATACCATTTTCAAGAAAAGCAACGAGATTACTTTTTAAACGACACATTTAGAGGTCGTTCTCTTGTATCTTGCGCTGTGTATTATGAAGTTTATATAACGTCGTACAATGACCTAAAATACGGATTGTTACACCGGTCATAACAAGGAACTGCGAGTTCGGTTGAAGCTACGAACTGCTAGTCCGGTTAGGTTTAAAATTGCTAATTCGATTCGATAACTCAAGTGATTTGCACACATGTTATGACTTCAAGATTTCTACAATATATCATCTTAGTATTCTCATAAACATTTTTAGCATTTTTCCAAACTCAGAATAAATCAAATGAGTATTTAGCATCTAAAAACAATTCGCACCCAAGAACAAACATTCAACATATGGATTTCAAGTACATTTGTATTCAATAATGCATTTACCACACATCCTACATAAAACCCACAAACTTTTCCTACTAAAACTCAAAAATACACATATTCGACACATAAAAATCAATAAAATCCACTCAATAGTTATCCTTATTAAAAAACTAATATATACGAATCATTAACACCCTAATGTGAACAAAACCCCTCAATCAATTTACGTTTTCACTCAGTTTCAATTTTGAGGAACCCTAATTTGATTTTTAGGGTTTTCGATCTTAAAACCTTGTAAAAACAAAATTCGTTCGAGATGTAGGATCATAAGGGTGTATGGATCAATGTTTTAGTTATACCTTAAGCACGAAATTAACTGGAAATGGAGTTGATGAGGGTGACAATCGAGTAAGGGTTTTAGAGAGAAGAAAAATATAAGTGTTGTGTTTGTGTGTGTGAAAAAACGGGGAGGGGGTATTTATGTATAAGACAAGTTTTGTTTTATGCACAAATGTCCCCTTTACTTTAAAAACCTTTTCACTTTTCATATATAAGTTATTTTAGGCATTTTAAGTTAACAAGTTGGCACAAATGGTCCGTGTAGTTTTAACTAGCATACCTAACAACTTAAATTTGCACACATTCTCTCTAAAGGCATAAACAAATAACATTTAAGGCACACATAAGCTAAGCTTAATTAACTTTTCTTAAAAAATGATATTCCATTATTATTTAAAAACCTTTATTCCTTTTATCAAATGACTTTCTGAAGAAGATATTTGACATTTTCTCCCCCCTCAAACAATGACCCGTTTTCTATTTAAAGAGATGTAGTCGTTGTTTGAGAAGTTGAATGTCTTTGAAAAGCATTTTCTGATGACTTAATGTTTTACTCTTGAAAATTAAACACCATGAAATTAGATTTCTCTTATTTTAACACATAAGCGCACTGACAGGTACACTTATGGTATAAAGAAAGCACGGGCTGTGTTGCAAAGTAAACACAAGCCTTTGCATGGTCATTAAGTGGACCATGCTCGAGAATAAATTCCCGTTATGAGGTCAAGTTTTTTTTTGAAATACTTGCCTTTAAGATGATGAGCGGGTTGCTATATGAAATAATAGCAAGCCATTTTGGCATGTTTTGAAAACTTTTGAAACTTCTGCTCGAACTTCATTTACATCCTCGTATCATTATTAAATGACATTTCTAAGACCGTAAATGTTATCGATTTTCAGAAGACATGCCATTATTACCTCTTTTTATATTTTTCTCATTTTTTTAATTTTTTCTTTGGTTTTAAAAGATTTTTATGTTGTATATTTGTTTTAATAAAGGTTTTCCTGAAAATGAAAAATCATTTTGGTTTTTACTGGTGTGTACTAATATATATATATATATATATATATATATATATATAAAAGATATATAAATAACTATATATATATATATATATATACAAAAATATTTGAATAGTACCTACCACTATTCCTTCCAACTTTTCATCTGGCCAATGTTTCAGGTTTCCGACGTAAAAACTTTGCATTCCGCGAGCTTGTAGATGATAAATTCAATTCTTCCTCTGGCCAAGGGCTTTAGTGAAGATGTCTCAGCATGATACTCATTAACCCGTATTGACAAAGTAAATACTCTACAACTACATACACTTCCGTTCCTCAACTTGCATCTTATATGAGTGGAATCTGATTTGTAAAAGTTTTGATCGAGAATGTTTGAACTAGTTGCAGCAAAAGGCAATAGCGCTTTTGTTATAACCACGAGAACATGCGAAATTTATTAAATCCAAGGCATGGCGGTAAGTTGTGATCTCATCCAAAGGACTTGAGCACAACATCGGGAAAAAGCTATATATTTAGCTACCGTACTGGATATCCAGCGCTTATCTGCCTTTTGATACCGACTAACAAGTCAGTCACCCAAATAATAGCATACATCCAGATGTACTAGAAGTCGTCTAGTATCTTGGCAACCCGCATGATCGAGCGTCTGCATAGAACCTGTAAGAGCAATAGAAGAGTTCATTTGGATACCAGAGTCCCCTATTAACGGTTCCCCTTAGGTATTTAAAGATTCTTTTTATAGCATGTAAGTGCTTTTCGGTAGGCTTTGCCTGATACCGGGCACACATGCATACAGCAAATGTAAGGTCTGGTCTACTGGTTGTGAGAAACATAATGTTACCCATCATTCCACGATAGTATGTAGGGTCAATGGCTTTCCCTTGTGTATCTTCATCCAGTTTGGATTTTTCCGCCATGGGAGTATCTACGCTGTCACTAGATTCCATACCATATTTTTTCAAAGATTCTAGAGCATATTTAGACTGGTTTATAAAGATGCCTCTGGGACTTTGTGAAATCTGTAGTCCTAGAAAAAAAATGATATTGTGCCCATCATCGACATCTTAAACTTTGAACACATTTAGTTTTGAAAATTGGTCACATAGTTCAGGTGTAATAGACGCAAAGATTATATCATCAACATAGATTTGTACCAAGAGAATATATTTGCCTTGTCTTCTGATGAAAAATGTAGGATCCACGGTTCCTTTAAAGAATGCCTGAGAGAGTAGAAACTTTAACAATAGATCGTACCACGCGCGAGGAGCTTGTTTCAACCCATAAAGAGCCTTCTTAAGCTTGTACACATGATTCGGTTTGTCTTGATCCACAAACTCGTCCGGTTAGCTGACATAAACTTCTTCGCGCAGAATGCCGTTCAAGAATGTCGTCTTAACATCCATTTGGTAGACGATCATATTCATGTGAGCAGCATATGTGAGGAAAATTTGAATAGCATCAAGTCTAGCCACTGGAGCAAAGGATTCTCCAAAATCAATTCCCTCTTCTTGACGGTAACCACGAGCAACCAAACGAGCTTTGTTCTTTATAATTCCTCCTAATTCATCAAGTTTCACCTTGTAGATCCATTTTAAAGTAATAACCATCACTTTATCTGGACGAGGAACGAGCTCCTAGACTTCAAGACGTTCAAATTCATTCAACTCCTCTTGCATTGCTTCAATCCAACATGCTTGAGTTAATGTGTCTTTATAGTTCTTTGGTTCAACTAATATGAGAAAGGCATCATAGTAACAAAATAAGGCTTTTTCATAGAGTTGGAGTCTTGTGGAAACAGGTCTTTTGAGTTCACCGATGATGTTGCCTAAAGGATGATCCTTCGTCTATTTAGTAATACGTTCTGAGTAAGGAGCAGCAGTTTGCAAAATAGTGGGAATAACATCTGAAGAAGAAGATGCTTCAGAATTTTTTTTCTGGAATTAGAATACCAAAGAACGGATCGTTATTCATGTGTGCAATATCTAAGCCATGATTCTCTTCTTCAACATCGTTAGGAATGACAGGAGATTGAGTTTCGGGTGTTGTTTGTGAGTTACTAGGTGATGGTGCATCTTGGTCAACAGTTGTTGAGGAAGGTGAACCGGTTGATGCAGCGGGTTCTAGAGCAACTACTTCAGCAATTGGAGCAATGACTTCTGGGGCTAGGTGATCAACACTTGATGGGGTT
>BQNB010035740.1:16617-50643 GCA_026074375.1 Tanacetum coccineum | reverse complement strand
TGTCATGACCTTTATCCTTAATGATAGCCCAAACGATAGTACAATGTTAATTATAAAAGATCAAAACCTTTATTATATCCTAAATACATCAATGATTTTATCAAAATTCACTACAAGTATATATGTGGCATTGTATTGTGTACTATTCGTCTGTATGCTTAGCAGTCTTCTTAATCGACCTATACTTTATTAGGTTGCATTCAGTCTTTATCGTGACGCTTTATCAGTAGTGATATACTCTGTTCAAATTCATTTGAGGTGAGTTCATAGCCCCACGTTTTACTTTAATCATACTTTATAAGTTTTGGGGTGAGAAACATATGCACGTTTTACAAATTGGACGCAAGTGTACATTTTATCATGATTACGTTTTGCCTAAGTAGCGATAACCCACTGTGCCCATGAATCATGAACTGTTAAATTACATATATGTAGTCGTGGATTACATTATGTGAGCGCGAATGATTATAAATAGATCTATTTGGGATGACTTCCCCGTTCGGGTGACTAGCTATCATTAGAAACGAACGTATTTCATGTCGGATACTGGATGTTAAGGGTTGAACATCATCACGGGCAATGTAGGCAATATATATCTATATATTGTATTCAATTATGTCGAGTTTCGGTGTCATGAGCTTAGGAAAACGTAAATACATTTGTGATGTCTGCATCTGTTGCATTATCACAGGGAAAGTCTTGCGGTCCTGCATGATCATTTATTAAACCTATGAAATTCACCAACTTTATGTTGACGTTTTAAATGCAATGTTTTTCAGGAGGTCATTAAGCACGAGGTGCGAAGGATACATTGGGGGTTATATTTTGAAGTCATGCATTAAAGATTTAGTCGCATTACATTTTGTTTATCTGTTATGGGCTGTAAATCTTTGTAACAATATCAAGTAAAGCTTCTGGCTTTTGTAACAAATACTTAAATAAATCCAATGTATCAGTTTAAACGACTTTTTGTGTCGTTCTTATATTATCTTGTGTTATTGATCTGATAAGTAACACGCCCTGGATCCTTATTCCGCTGCGACCCATTTTGGGGGTGTTACAGAAAGGCTTCAATCAATGAGATAAAAAGCATGCTGCTACCCCTTTAACTAGGAAAAAGCAAGTTACTTTTGAGGACCAATGTGAAACGTCAAATAGTAACACACACACACACAAATGTAGCACAACTGAACATTTAGAAGACTAATGTCCCCGTGCCTCCTTCTATAGGAGTAAACAGTTGCACTAATGCCAGCGGATCACAGCCTAGAAGCAATACCAAGAAAAATAGGATATTACCGGCTAAGAGTGTCAACAAGAAGAAAGTAGAAGAACACCCTAGGACTAATAAGTCTAGATTGAAAACCACAAATCGTATTGATTCTAGTATTAGCTCTAAGCGTACTGTAATTAATTCGAATTCTCATTCTGTTTGCAAGACATGTAACAAATGCTTAATTTTTTCAAATCATGATATGTGAGTGGTTAATTATTTGCAGTCTATGAATGCATCCCACTCTGTTAAAAATGTTGTGCGTAAAGTTCAGCAAGTCTGGAAACCTAAGCAAGTCAAGCAAGTCTGGAAACCAACAGGCAAAATACTTACCAATGTAGGTTATCAATGGATGCCCACGGGAAGGGCATTCACTTTAGGAGAACAGTGCCCTTTAACTAGGCTCACTAAATCCAAAGTTGTGCCTGCTAAGCAAACGGAAACCGTTAATACTGGTAAAACTGTAATAGCTAGGAAATTAAGTCACATATTTCAGAAACCATTAACTAGATACCAACATAAAAACCAACCGTACCAGGCAGTTCCTGGTAGCATTCCCACTCCACCTAAGAATAAGGCAATTGCTTATGCTAACCAACTAGACGCAACCAAAATTGGGGATCCAACTTTCTAAACTCTCCATCTTTATCTATTTTCAAATGCAAGTTGTACAGATCATCCTTTGGTATTTGGATTCAGGCTGCTCAAAACATATGATGGGGGATCGCTCACGGCTCAGGAATTTCGTAAAAAAGTTCATCGGGACAGTTAGATTCGAGAATGACCACTTTGATGGTTATGGAGATTACGTGATTGGTGACAGTGTGATCTTTAGGGTATACTATGTGGAAGGACTAGGATACAATCTGTTTTCTTTCGGACAATTTTGCGATCCTGATCTGGAAGTTGCATTTAGGAAGCATTCATGTTATGTTTGAGATACAGATGGTGTTGAATTAATTAAAGGTTCTCGTGGTTCTAATTTGTACACTATCTTGGTTAAAGACATAATGAAGTCCTCCCCAATATGTTTGTTATCCAAAGCCTCCAAGAAAAATCATGGTTATGGCATCGTTGTTTAAACCACTTGAACTTCGGTACCATCAATGACCTTGCAAGAAAGGATTTAGTAAGAGGCTTACCTAGATTGAAGTTTGAGAAAGATCATCTCTGCTCCGCATGTCAACTAGGTAAGAGCAAAAAGCATACACACACACCCAATACTGAAAACACCAACTTGGAAGTTCTTAATACCCTACATATGGACCTATATGGACCAATGCGAGTGCAAACAATAAAGGGGAAGAAATAGATCTTAGTCATATTTGATGACTATTCCAGGTTTACTTGCGTTTCATATGTGATGACTATTTCAAGGTGTTAGCATTTGGCGTTTAAGTTTTTTGAGATCGATGGAATGAAACCACCAAAGAGTCGTGTCGATAAAAATTTCTGGTATGCGAATACAATCGGTTCTCAACAGGATAACTATCTAATACAATCCGTTACTACGATAATGGCATAGAATTTGTTAATCAAGTTCTGACTGAATATTATAAACGTGTCGACATTTTTCACCAAAAATCAGTTCCCATGACTCCACAGCAGAATGCGTTTGTCGAAAGATAGGAAACCATACTCTTTTGGTGGATCGCTTGCTAGGACTTGCTGATAGTTTCTAAGGCTCTGGATGTTTCTCTGTGGGCAGAAGCTTATCGTTGCTAACGCTCTGTGTACCAAAATCGATATCCATACATTCACACTCGTCATAATCAATATCCCCTAACTATATGAGTAGTGCATGATCAATGAAGCATGATCTTCTCCTTTTTCCGAGTTCTTGGCGCGCTCTTTTTATCCCAGTTATAATGACATGACCCCGAGGATGTCTTGGAAAATTACAACCAAAGCTTAATATTGGATTCTTTCGTTCGTTATGCCACCAAGCTTGGAAGGTTCTGAGGAATGACTACAACAAACAGAAACCAGATGAATTATGGAAACTATCACGTTCAATTTATGAGCTGTCGGAGCCAATGGATCTTATGCAAACTCCAGTACAGGTAACCCACCACACCTACTTTTCTGACGCTGGTGTGGACAGTTATATTTTCAGGGCTCGTAATACACAAATCCGATTCCTGCTGAACCTTATGTACCCACCACAAATAAATAACTAGACGATTTTATTCCAACCACATGTTCGATGGAATACCTTGAACCTACCTCGTGTTTAAAAGATCCGGTTCCGTCATCTTCCCGCTATGCCTCCTCTGCAGTTCTCCTGTCCACAGTCAGTCAACATCAGCCGGTTCACACCTTACTTATAATACCTCTTATTAGCAGATGCATCCATTTCCTAGGTCATTCACAGTCATCTTCAGCATTACAATCTCTTAGTTTTCAACAAGGCGTTTCTGCATAAATGAATCATACTCAGCATGGAAGGACTATGCGGCTGCTCCTTGTTGTCAACGATCTCCTTCAGTAACGTGTTTGCTCTCGATATCCGAGTTCATTCTGAAGCCATCCATCAATCCAGGGATGTTTGTTCAGCAAGAATCAACTTATGTCCTCATACAACATTATCATGCCTTGGAAATGGAGTACCAACCTTCTAGCAAGGTTAAGAGAGCGTAAAGGGATCATCCGCTTGATAATGGTTAGTTGCTAATTCCTTCCTTGGATCGGTATACACATAAGAAAACATCTTCAACCGAGTGTATGCCTTGTTTGATGTGCTTTGTATTAACTCTGTAATGTGCATATCACAAAAGTCTCAAACAAAAGAACTTCAAATCTGTCATTACTGAGATTGTTGGTTGTTCATGCCATGCAAGATTGAGATATGGTCAGAATTTGTCGACTTCAAGTACTGGGGACTTAGTACCACGTACCAGACTGTGTCAGGATTCTAGGCTCTCGAGTGGTTTTACATAGTAACCAAAGAATTTCAAATCTGCAATAACTGAAGACTGCTGGTTTCAAGCTATGCAAGATGAGATTCACGAATTTGATCGACTTCAAGTATGGGAATTAGTACCTCAACCAGACTATGTTATGATTATAGCTCTCAAGTAGATTTACAAAGTTAAGCTTGATGAGTACGGTGATGTTTCGAAGAACAAGGCTAGGTTGGTGGCCAAGGGATATCGACAAGAGGAGGGTATTGATTTCGAGGAATCATTTGCACCGGTTGCACGTATTAAGGTTATTTGATTCATCATCACCAATGTCGCCAGTAAAAACATGACCATCTATCAAATGGATGTCAAGACAACATTCCTTAATGGAGAGTTGAAGGAAGAAGTCTATGTTAGTCAACCAGAGGGTTTTGTTGATCCAGAGCATCCGACACACGTTTATTGTCTAAAGAAGGCTTTGTACGGTTTAAAGCAAGCTCCTCGGGTGTGGTATGATACCTTGTCACGATTTCTTTTGGACAACACCTTTTCCAAGGGTGCAATAGATCCAACATTATTCACTCGGAAAACAGGCAAACATATTCTTCTTGTTCAAATATATGTAGATGATATCATATTTGTCTCGACCGACCCTAAAGCATGTGCCATATTTTCTAATGAGATGAGTTCTATATTCTATATGTCAATGATATGATACATGTCTTTTTTTCTTAGGATTATAAGTTTCTCAAAATCCCGGAGGTATTTTTATTAATCAATCAAAATTTGCTCTAGAAATATTAAGGAAATTTAGGATGGATTCGTGTGACCCTGTTGATACACCCATGGTGGATCGACTTAAACTAGATGAGGACCCTATAGGGATTCCAGTTGATCAGACTTGATTTTGTAGTATGGTCGGCTCCCTTATGTACCTTACTACTAGCAGACCCGACCTTGTATTCGTAGTATGCATGAGTGCTAGGTATCAGGCATCGCCTACCAAAAAGTACCTTGAAGCACTTAAACGAATCTTTTGGTATCTCAAAGGAACCATTAATTGGGGACTTTGGTATCCGAAAGACACCGCTATGACATTAACGGCCTATGCAGATGTGGACCATGCAGGTTGTCAGGATACACTTAGAAGTACGTCAGCAAGTGCTCAATTCCTTGGAGATAAATTAGTCAGTTGGTCATCAAAGAAACAAAATAGCAACGGTCGATCGTCAACCGCGCAAAGCGCTGAATACATGCATGTCTGGATGTTGTGTTTCAAATAGTCGTTTTGGATGAGGTCACACTGACAGACTACGGTTTTTTGCCTTTAATAAAGTATTCCCCTATATTGTGACAACCGCGTCAGTGCTATTGAGCACTCTGCTGAGCATACAGGTTATGAGTCCAGCACTCCAGGTCTACACAATTGACATCCGACACCATTTCATTAGAGAGCAGGTTGAAAAGGGTGTAGTTGAATTGTACTTCGTGATGACGGATTATCAGCTTGCGGACATATTCACCAAGGCATTACCAAGAGAGCGGTTCAAATTTCTACTCCTATTTAAATTTCTACTCCTGCGACTTGGTATGAAGAGTATGACTCTAGAAACCGTTAAAAGTCTTCAGGAAGGAGAAGAGGAGTAAAGGATGGTCTTCCTATATCCTATGTATATTTGTATATAATTAAACACGAAAACAAAATACAAATATATAAAACCTATAAACACTATAAAAAAATCAAAAAATTAGAAAATACCAAAAATATTTTTCAAGACACGTCTTCTGTAAATTGATAACATTTACGGACCTAAAAATGCCATTCAATAATGACACATGTCTTTAAATGAAGTTCGAGCGGAAGTTCAAAATGTTTTCAAAACATGTCTTCATGGCTTGCTGTTATTTCTGACTGCAACCCGCTTTTCAATCTGAGGAATGCATGTCGCCAAAAAGACAGTTGTTCCTAACAACGAGCAATTAATTTTTCCCGAGCACAGATTACTTAATATCCGTACATCCAAGGATTAATGTACGTTTTAATGCGTTTCTCCTCTTTCGGAAGAGAAGTCTTCATTTTATAACCAAATAATTTTCTTCTTAATTGATTCTTCTAAAATTATTTGTGTTAATCACGGTGGTAAAGTGTTGCTCGAATTTCATCAATTCAGGTTCTTCAAAATAAACTTTTCAACTCAAACAACGACTACAACCCTTTCAATAGAAAACGTGTCATTATTTGAGGAGGAGAATGATTTCAAGTTTATGACATCGAACGGGTTTTATAACACCCCCATTTTTGACATATAGCAGCGGAAGCTAATCTGGGGTATTATTTCATAGTACAACAGTCATAATTATAGAAAACGACTCAAAAGAGACGTTTTTAAAAGATAAGTTATCATTCATTATTTCATCAGAGTTTTTACAAACAGAGTCCCAAAATCTACATGAAAACATAAAGTTTGAATGATAACAGTTTAGCCATCTTCAAGTCCGTGCCACTCCGTGCCATAAGTTGCTCAAATACCTGAGATAAACATGCTAAAAAGGTCAACACAATGGTTGAGTGAAATTCATAGGTTTATGTTAAACAGTTTGAATACAAGTCAATAGTGGGTTACGTTGTTATAGACCCATAAGTGTAATAATTGCAATGAATACAATTATTATAGAAAACAGTATTATTGGCCTAAGCTCATGAAACCGAGACCTTGAGATAATCAATAATCACAAGTAGTTGCCCCAACGGGTGCCTTTGCCAAACACCCTCATAGTGATTCAAATGAAGTGCGTTTGGTTACCAGAAAGTATAGGTACACCAACGGGGGAGTTCAGTCCCAAATAGATCTATTCACAGCATTCGCGCTTACTCTGAAAAGTATTTAACAGTTCATGATAGTGGGGTCTTAATGGAAAAAGTAAGGACTTAGGCAATAATATATCAGGATAGCATACAGTTGGAAAAACACTCGTATTCATGGTTTATAGCATGTATCCCCCTCGCGGGTTTATGAAAACATTAGAAGACTTAAAATGCGAGGCTATGAACTCACCTTAACAGGGAAAATCTGATTGATAGAAAAAGTATATCAAGTGAAAGTAACGGCCTCGTCACGCAACCTGGGGTAATATGTCAAGTCTTAGTGTGACGGTTTATGTTTCAAAACTTTATAAAGTTTAACGTATTACTTTGATTTATTAATTTATGGAAATATTGTATCACTGTTTGGGACATCATAATTCAGAGGTCTCTTGTAAGTAAACGTTTAGGAGAGGAGCGCAAGACACTTGATAAATCGTAAATCCTAGCAAACTCTCAAAACGTATACCCAAATGAAACTCTCACAATGAAGCTCCCTAGTAACGATTTATACATAAAATTTTAAGTTTCTTTAAAAGTTCTCGATGCAAATTACGTAGAACTATAATAACGTAATTGTTATTTTATAATGCGTCGCGTCTGATGATTAATGCAAACGATTAATGGTGTGAGCAGGGTTTAAAAAAAATTGAGTTTTATAATAATTATATATGATTCTTTAAAAATATTATATTTTATATATTTTTAAGAGTTGCAAAAATGCAATATATACCCTCGATTTATTAAACTTCACAAATTTAGCCTCTTATATTAAATATAATATAATTTAAACCTATAACCTTGAAACTTGGCAAGATAGGTCCTTATAGTTATAACTTTGAAATAATGACATTTTCAGCCCTTCTAGTTATAAATTTCAAAAAGTTATGATATATACCCTTATGCATGATAACATTTGCAAATCAAGTCCAAAAAGCCATGCAAGCTTATTTTAGGGTTCCAAATGATATTTGCAGGTTATAGCTTACTAGAATATGCTAAAATAAGATGTTCTAACGTAACAAAAGTTTAGAAAAAGGATTCGTTAGGTAGAAAATCAAAACGGGTCATTTTTAGTGTTTTAGTCAAAAACACATAGGTTTAAGGATTCAAGGCTTCAAACAAGAGTTTATATATGATCTTAAGAGTATTATGAACATTCTAAAACAAATTATGAGCTTATTAAACAAGATTATAAGCTTACTTAAGCTAAAATGGGTTGAAATGGGGTTTTTGGTTTTGTACGTCTAGAAACGACTTCAAATCTTCTTTCTCTTGATTTCTTGGCTTCTATTATGATCTTGGGGCTTCTCTTAATCTTCTACTACTGCTAAGGAATGGCTAGAACTCCATTTGAGTATGTTTGATGAGTTTTGAGGTGTGATTTGAAATGGGTTGTATGCTTTGGCTATATATAGTGCTCGAAACCTTGGTGGCTAAGGTTTGAGGCTTGGAGTAGTGGCCAAGGTTCTAGGGTAGTGACTAAGGAAGCCTATTGATGAGTATGGGAAGCTAGGAAGGTAGCAATGCAAGGTGGGGAGTGTTAGAAGGGTGCGAATGGACCAGGGTGACAAGGAGGTGACAAGGCCAAACTTGGTGGCCAAGGGTGGTGATGGAGGTGGTTTTTGCTGCTATTGGGTGCCATGGTTCGTAAGTGTCATAGACTGGTGCTAGATGCTAGTGTGGTTAAACTTGGTCAAAAATAGAATAAAAGGGTGTCGTGGTTTGTTTGGTTTTGGCTTAGGATTAGGTTTTAATTCATGGATTAAGGTTAGGAATTAAGTATATTTTCGGGTTTAGGATTAAGAGGTTTACTGTTAGGAATTATGGTTTAGGATTAGGTTTAACGTTTAGGATTAAGGTTTAGGGTTTAGTTTTAGGTTTAAAATGAAATTAGGGTTTTAGGGTTTTATTTAGGGTTTAGAGTTTTAGATTAGGGCTTTAAGATGACTTAAGGTTTATGTTTAGGGTTTAGAAATCATGCATTAAGTGCTTGTACCTTATGTTAAAGTGGTGGTAAGAAACTAGAGTGATTTAGGAGGGAAAATGACTTAGTTTGGTTTTCTTGCATTATTAACTTGTACATTGAGCTTAAATGAGTTATACATTGACTTGGAGGGAAATTATATTTCAAATGTTGTGCATTGTACACTTGTACACATACTTGAAGGTTTGCACATTCATTTTATATGTATACATTACATATAATTAAGGTTTTGAAATCAATGTTAATGAATAAAGTCTGTTGATATAACGTTGTAAATGGTACATTAAATAGATAATGTACTTGGTAAAAATAATATTAAGATATAGACTTGACATATTAGGATGTTTACATGATATAAACATAGATATAGATGGCATTGGTGGAGGTTGCGTGAGCTCGTTTACTTTAGAGATGCAAGTTACGTTGCATAATGAGATAAAACAAAAATTTCCTTGTAAAAAGGTGGTGTATATATAACAGATGGATATTACAGTGCATCTAATTTAATAGATGGATAATTACATTGTTGAAAATTACTGGTTGTTATAGTCTCCCTCCCTTAAAAGAAACCTCGTCTCGAGATTTAGTTGGATGCCAAAGTGATGTTTGAAAACAGATGTGGATACTTGGCACGAATTTGATCTTCTTGTTCCCACGTAAATTCTGTACTCCTTATTTTAGAGTTCTCTCACATCTACAATGACTAATGAATATAACTACTTTGTTTGTCATCAGCAAGATCACTTTACATTGAATGACAAGGATTCGTTAGATAAGTACATTACTTTAGAGATTAGAAAAGTGGAAAGTACTGTGGACATTACTGAGCACTTCAGGAAGCTCAAGTTTATATGCCACTGGGCCAATCCGTTTAAGGATTTTGAAAGGTCCAATGTACCGAGGATTAAGCTTTCCTTGTTTTTCGAATCGGATGACACCTTTACAAGGTGACACTTTTAACATAACCCGATCTCCAACTTGAAATTCTAAAGGCTTTCGTCTTACATTGGCATAACTTCTCTGCCAGTCTCTTGCAGCTTGCAAGCGTTGTCGAATTTGCACTATCTTCTCAGTGGTTTCATGGATTATTTTTGGTCCTGTAAGTTGAACATCTCCAACTTTGGCCCAACAAATAGGTGATCTGCACTTTCGACCATAAAGTGCCTCAAATGGTGTTGCCTTAATACTGGCATGGTAAACTATTATTGTAGAAAAATTCTATCAATGGTAAGTGTTTTTCCCATCCTTTTCCAAATCTATCACACCAGCTCAAAGCATGTCTTCAAATTGTTTAAAATAGCTTCTTTCACTTTGTCATCGGTTTTAGGATGATAAGCGTAATCATGTCTAATAGAGTACCCCAAAGCACTCTGTAATGATTGCCCAGAATTTGGAAGTGAAATGAACTGTCCACGATTCGAGATGATATATATTGTCACCCCTATGTCGGGGGGATGGAATAGACTATTTTCCTTTATGATATATACCTTGTAAGGTTTCCATACTATCGACTTCTCGAGTTAGGGATGAAATGTGGGATTGTTAAGCTTTATTGACAATGACCCAGATTGTGTCAATCACAAGTTGAGGTTTTTGGTAGTTTTTGTGATGAACTCCATTTGTTATTCTCTCCACTATCCACATACGGAAACTCTGTTGTACCAGTAAGCGGATGGGCTTCTGACATTCTGCTTAACCTCTAGAACAAGTCAAACAATTGTACAACATATTCAGTGATGATTGCCTCATGTTTAGGCCACCATAGTAGTTACTTATATCCTGATACATCTTGTCAGAACCTGGGTGAATGGAATACTTTAATTTATAAGACTCATGCATGATCAAGTCTCTCAGATTACCAAGGAGTGGTAACCAACTTCGATTCTTGATACACCAGGTTCCATCAGGATTTATTTCAAATGATTTGTTCATTCCTCGTAAGTTTTCAGCCTTGATGTTTTCTTCTTTGAGTGCTTCAGTTTGAGCTTTAAGAATTTGTGATGGTAATTTTGGATGAATAGCCATAACTAATGATCTAACTCAGAGTGGTTTGATTCGTTCCTTTCGGCTTAAGGCATCTGCTATGACATTTGCCTTTCTTGGATGGTAGCGAATTTCACAATCGTAATATGCAAGCAATTCTAGCCAACGATGTTGTCTCATGTTTAATTCTTTCTGATCAAGGATATGCTGAAGACTTTTATGATCAGTGAACATAGTACATTTGGTGCCATACAGATAGTCTCTCTAAATTTTACAAGACAGCGAACACTACTCTCAACTATTATCGATCATCATGAGTAGGAAAGTTTTCTTCATAGGCCTTAAGTGTCGGGATGTCATATGCTCAATAACCTCTCTCTTTTTCATTCACACCTACACCCATACCTCTGATAGGATGATCACAATAAACAACAAAATCTCATTTCCTCTGGTATTGATAAGATAGGAACTTCATATAGCTTCTTTTTTAGCAGTTAAGCAGTTGAAAAGCTGTCTCTTGGTCTTCGCCCCAGATATACTTCTTGTTTTTCTGGGTTAATTCAGTCAAAGACTTTGCAATCTTCGAGAAATCTTTGATAAATCTCCGATAATAGCCGGCAAGTCCTAAGAATTGACGTATTTCTGTGGGTGTAGTAGGAGATGTCCAATTCTTAACTGCTTCAATCTTGGCGGGGTCAACATGAAGTCCTTGACTATCAATTAAGTGTCCAAGAAATTGCACGATACGAATCCAGAAATCACACTTGGAGAACTTGGCATACAACTTCTCTTTCTTGAGTAATTCTAGGATTATTCTCAGATGATTTACGTGCTCTTCTTTGTTACGAGAGTAGATGAGAATATCATCGATGAACACTATTACAAATTTATCCAAGTATGGTTTACACACATGATTCATGAGATCCATGAATACAGCAGGTGCGTTAGTTAAACCAAATGGCATCACTTGAAATTCATAGTGTTTGTATCTTGTTCTGAAAGCAGTCTTAGGAATATCTTCATCCCTGACTCTCAGTTGATGATAGCCTGATCTTAAGTCAATCTTCGAGTAGACACTCGAACCTTGAAGTTGGTCAAATAAGTCATCAATCCTGGGTAATGGGTAACGATTCTTTATGGTAAGTTTATTCAACTCCCGGTAATCGATACACATTCTGAAAGATCCGTCTTTCTTTTTGACAAATAAGATAGGAGCTCCCCAGGGTGAAGTACTTGGTCGGATAAAACCTCGGTCTGCTAACTCTTAAAGTTGGTTAGATAGTTCCTGCATTTCTGAAGGAGCTAATCTATAAGGTGTTCGGGCTACTGGTGCCGCTCCTGGAATTAGATCGATTTGGAATTCTACTTGGCGAACGGGAGGAAGGCCAGGTAGATCTTCAGGAAAAACTTCCAGAAATTCTCTGACTACTGGGATATCTTCTAGTCTTTTCTCGTCTGACTTCTTTTCCATTACTTGGATTATGAAAACTTGACAACCTCGGGATATATATCTTTCGGTTTTTATACAGGATATGAGATTTAGTCGGGTTTTACTTTGGTCACCTCGAATGATCAAAGTTTCACCGTTGATTGGGATGTGGATGACTTTCTCGTCACAAATAATTCTAGCATGATACTTGGATAGCCAATCCATACCAATGACGACGTCGAAACTACCGAGTTTGATCGGCATAAGATCAATTTCGAAAGGTTGATTTAACAAAGTCAGAGTTGCACCCTGAATAACAGTGTTTGTGCTTACTAGGTTTCCGTCAGCCATTTTGATATTGTAAAAGGTATCTATTATAATGGGTGGAATATTTAGCATAGAGGCAAGAGATATGGATACAAAGCTTTTATCGGCTCCAGAATCAAATAATACTCTAGCTAGATGTTGGTTTAGAAGGAACATACCCGTGACTACGTTAGAGGAACAGTACCTGTGACTACGTTTGGGTCTTAGTGAGCATTCCTATCCCTCAGCATGTAGGGGGTCGATTCAGACAACATTGAAGGAGAGATTTTACAACAAGTCTGTGGGGAAGTCGAATTCAAGAATGTAAATTTGAGATCTTGGCCATTTCAACTAAAGCTTATCAATCTTCACCCCATCTATACTTACCTCACGTCCTTGAGGATCATAAAACCTTTGCAGTAATGCAATCACTATCGATTTTCCAGAACTATTAAGTTCAAATATTCAAATATCACTGATTCTGGCCTTGATGCGTAAAGCCTTGCTATTTCATCCCAACAACAAATGTCGTGTCATAGGAATTTTGTCTTTTAGGTGTTGTTATTGGTTTATATGTTGCTGGGTTTAAACGTGAGGTAATGAATAATTGATTATGTGCATATTTGATAGTTATTTTACAAGTATAAATATACAAGATAAGCCTGACGATCAAACAGTTAATTATCACATACATGTGGATTCTTTATAAGCCTTTGATAATCTTAATATCATAATAACCATGTCCAACTATACAAAAGAATTCCTAATAAGGTCCTTTGGTGTCTTCGTTAATAAAGTATGATACTTTATAGTTTCTAATAATAGCTCTTTTGTCATAAATTATATTATGGTAAGTACTACATCACAGCCCCGCAGCAACGCTCATGCATCAAACTACTTGTTAATTTCATTTAAAGGCACCATTAATTAGCATTAGTGATCTTTTATGTCGACTGCGGGACAAGTTCTTTACAACTCTTTGACTGTATACCTAAACAACGGTTGTCTTTGTTTCTATCTCACATGTACATAGCATAAATTACTATTAAGTGCTATTTGTAATATTGGTATTAATTTGTTTTTTTCCTTTTAGCGTTTTGCTAATGTGGGTTGCTGATGCAGTGTTTGCTGACACGAGTTGCTTATGTATTGTTGATGCGGTTGCAGATGTCGGTGTTGCTTATGTGTTGTTGATGTCAGTGTTGCTGCTTTTGTTCGGTATCTTCATAACGAACCACACCCTTATCCGCTATGATTATACTAAATAATGAATCCTTTAACCATGATGGCAAAGCTGGTCTAGAACGCATACCAACACTTGTAAGTATCTTTGTCTGCCTTTTCGATGTTTAATATCCTTTTGTTCATATCGAGGTCTGTGTTAAGTGGTTTTAAACACTTTTGTCCATTTTTATAATCTTTCTTTAAACAATTAGTCCGTTAATTATGACTGCAAAACATCATTATTATAACAGTTATTTATGATTGAACAAAACTGATTTAGAATGTTGTATTCATGAAAAATAGACTTTAAGTGACTTTTAACCATTTTGACCCATTCCCTAAGATGAAGCTTCTGATTTTAACCCACTTGACCAGTTTGGCACAACCAAAATTGAGCGATTTTGCAAGTAAATCGAATAAAACTGCCAGTATATATCTATGCTTTTGTGTTTTTTATATATCTTACAACGGTGATAATCTTGGCCGGTATATCTACTTATAAATGGGTCATACGGGTTGCATAAATAAAAACTATAAATAAAACGGGTCAAATGAGTCATGGGTGTAGACAATAATCTAAATTTGTTTCGATGCATAAAATAAATAAATAAGTTTATAAAAAAAGTTTATTATCATTGATGTAATCGTGTTGGCACTATTTACTATCCAAAACGTCTAAAATATTTTTTTGTTGTTCTTTACCAGGAAGATTTGGAATTTTTACAGAAGTTTTGAAAATTTGTTGATGCAGGCGATGCGCAAAATGTTGATGCACAACCTGCTGATGAGGACTTGCTATGAGGACTGCCCAACTTAAATGACCTCAAAGTTTAACATGTTTGAGCCATGAGCTTTTAGTCTATATAATACAGCCGTGAGCTTAATTTTGGGAAAAATTAATTTACTACTTTTCTGCTTGTGTACCAAGTAGTAAAGGGGTGTTTGGCATTACCTATTTTTTCTACTTTTCACGTTATGTACTTAATTTTTAGATCACGACATATATGAAATATATGTTTGGGTACTTCCCTAAGCAAACATTCTGCCGCGAAGCACGGGTATTACAACTCGTTTTATACATCCATCATAATAACACAATATGATAAAATCAATATAATATCAAGTTATAACCAAATTACTCACCTCAATTTCATGGCTACTTTACCAAAAAATGCAATCACCAAAACTCTCGATTTCTAAATAAGAATATCACTAACACTTATCATTTCATCAAAAGGTCTAACCTTACTCATTTACATACCCACAATCACTTCTAACATGCATATAATTATTATCATAAATTATATATGAAGAACCCCAAAAATCATCAATTTAGTCAAAATAGTTTCAAAATACTTCATTCTTCTACAAGACACTTTCATTAATTTAACTTAAAGCTTCTTTTACCCAAAACTCAAAAATCACATTTCAAAAACCCAAAATCAAGAATTGTGGATTACTTACTTGTGAAGATGATTGCCAATGCTTAAACTCTTGAGTTTGAACACTAATTTACCTTCAGTTTGATCATCAAGACTAACATCTTCTTCTCTCCACTTTTCTTTCTCTCGTCTCACCCACAACACACGCACAAAATAAAGAAAGTAGTGGAAGTGTGTAGATACTTATCTATAAAATCTGGTACAAGTATTGAAAGATGTCAGAAATGGTATCTCAAGTCTCATTTCCTTAATAAAGGCCACATATAGGTTTCTATAACCATTTTATTAACCACTTTGACTTTTTGTTTGACTTTCTACTTAAACACATTAAGTAACTAATCATATAAAGTTTTTCAGCACTAAAATATCATAGTCATACTTATACAAGAGCATTTTAAATAAAAAATACGTAAAAACGTTTTTTGGGCATAACAAAGAGGACGAGAAAAACTGCCGAGTATTATCATATTGCAGCCATTGTTGGCAGTCACCACATTATTGTCGGGTATCGTGGGTTAGCGATTATATTTTTGCGTTTTTGAAATTTAACCCAAACAAATTGATCTCAAAATAAAGAAAAGCGCATCATAGACTTAATAATATAACTTTTAGAACATAAAATGTAACAAAATTAGCGATATCAGAGCAAGAATCGGCTCTAGAGTGCGACAAATAAAGAAAGAACAAAAAAAATTAAAAGGATTTTTTGAATTTTCTTTTAGAAACATGAAAACTCAAGTAATGCATTTTTAAAGCATTATATATATATATATATATATATATATATATATATATATTGTAGATCCCAGACTTAATAGATCTTTCTAGCCTGTTAAGGGTGGTAGCCAATCTGGATAGATCCAAACTAACTACAAGAGAAACAATGACTATGAACAATATAAGCTATGCGGAAACTAACTTATATTGCTAAGAAGAACAATGAATAAAACAGAACTTTGATTACTATTAATCTGCTAGCTTACAGATTACTAACTATGAATAATTGTGAAAACTTGTATATCTAACTAATGCCGTAGGGTTCCTTTTATACACCAAGGAAACCCTAACGAGCTTACAAAACACGTTAAATGATCATGCATATCTATTCCTAATATATCTCATGCATATCACTTAAGCAGTACTAATCATACTATACTAACAGTACTAATACAAAGCTAGCAGTACTAACTATAACTGGCAGTACTAACAATGTACTGGCAGTACTAACTATAACTATCAGCAGTACTAAGTGTAGAAGTTCTAAATCCCAATAATCATCCCCTAAACTTGTGATTTATCATCAAATTTCAAGTTTCTTCTGATGTATTCTGCTGAGGATGCTTCCAAACACTTTACTTCCTTGATTTGTTTGCTATATTGTAGATCTTTGTCAAAAGCTCATCTGCCATCTTTGACTGTTGATCCATTCTTAGCTTGTTACTTAGCATCAAAGTTGCAAGTCCCTTTGTCAGTGGATAATCCTTTTCAACCAGCATGAATATATCTTGTCCTTTCTCTGTAGATACATGATGAACTGCACACATATCATATAACCACCATTTCAAAGGATCATGCATATATTTCTGAAGTTCTAAAAGATTTTCTGCATTTGGTTCAAATAACATCTTTAGTTCAACCCATAATTCTATCTCTTTATCTTCAGTAAGTCCTGATGAGTTGTACCTTTCTTAAACTAAACTCCATAATTTGATCAGATCATCCCTGTCAAAATTCCTAAGCATGTCTTCAAAAACCTGATACACCTCTGTGTGATTCCCTACTCTGATGATTTTCCAAAATTGCATAGTATCATTATAGTGAACTTCCCATCCAATTATTAGGTATTTGGTTTGAAGAGCTTCAACATTTATTCCTTCATCTGGAACTATGATTACCATTTGATTCAGCTGTTCTTGGGATAATTTATCTATTTTCTCTTGAACTGACTCTGAAACTTCTTTAGTTCTTTGTCTTTTAGCAGGTTTTCCTTCAACATCTTGCCCTACTCTTTTTAGTCTTTGAACTTCTTCTTCAGAATCCATAGGCACAAATGAATGAATTTGATCCCATACCTTTTCAAATATTGGTCTTATATCATCATAGCTCATTCCTTTGAAATCTTTCATCTCATAGCCTCCCTGATTCTTCAAGTATACCATCATATTCTTTCTTACTTCAGCTACAGATCTGGGTCTATTTTGAAGAGCATGATACCTTATAACAGAAGGATCATTCCAATCAATGACATGAGCAGTATCAACTTCAGTTACAGCTTCTTTCTTTCCAGCTTTATCATATTCTTCTTGCAATTGTTTGGCAATTTCAGCATCTCTTGCAATCCTTTTTCTTTCTTCCTCATCAATCTGTTCTTGTAATCTAATGGCTTCTTCATGACCAAGCCTTTCTTCTTGCACTTGCTTCTTGGACTTCTTTTGAACAGATTCATCTTCAATCATGATTGCCTTGCCTTTATCTTTCTTCTTCTTTGCACTCCTTCTTATATATACCAAACTTTCAGCAGCAGTACTAACCTCAGGAGTTTCACTGGCAGTACTAATTGGTACACTAGCAGTATTAAGTGCAGTATCAGCAGTAGTAACCTCTTGTTCCCCTTTTTCACCACTTCCTTGATCTTCCACAAGCTCAGTAGGTTCTTCTATTAATTCAGTAGTCTCTTCCTCTTCTAGCAATACCTCAGTATCATCACTAATCTTTTCCTGAATCTCTGCATCATGTGGAGGAACTAAAGAAATATCAGCATCCATGTCTAATTCTTCAATCAAACTCCTCCCCTGTTTGGAAGAATCCTCCTCTACAGCTTCATCTTCTGAAAGAACTATCTTTGTTCTTCTCCTAGCTTTGCCTGTCTTGACTTGCTTCTCCAACTTCTTTACTCTTTTGACTAGCTTGGTAATAGTAGAACCATAAACCTTCTTGGTGTTCGTCAATTCATTCTTTAAGCTTCTAACTTTATTAGTTAACTGGGTAACCAAATCCATCAATTCATTAAGTGACACACTACCCTCATTATGTCCAAGTAATTGAACACTTTGGAGAGGTGATTCATAGGGCATTGGAGCAGGATCCTCTGAGGTAGGTGTAGTTTTTATGATGGGTGGTGGTAAAGTTAAAGGAGCATTGACTGGTGTATGGTGAGGTGATAAGGATGGTGAAGATATGATTCTTAAGGGAGATGTTTCAGGTGCAGTGATCATGGAAGGAAATAAAGGAATGCCTTCACTAGAATAACCCTTTGTAACTTGCTTCATGTTACTAAAAACTTTTTGTGTAAGTACAGGAGTGGGATAGGTTCTTGTGTGGGGTTGAAGAAGTCTTCTTTGCTTGTTTAAACAAATTTGGATAAATCTAGGATACATCAAAAACTTATGAGGGTTATCCAAATTCTTTACCATTGCATCAAAGATGAATTTTGAGAAATTAAAGTTTTGTTTGTTGCCAGGCAGATAATAGCAGTAGCTATATTGCTGCTAAACTGCTCCCAAGAAGTCTTTTTAGGACTCAAGCAGTGGAGGATTGTATGAATGAAAAACCTCCACTGTGGTGAAAAATTACCCTTTTGAAATGTAAGCTTATCAGAATCAGTTGCATACCCCATGAGAGCAAGTTGCTCAAATATCTCTGTGTTGGGTAAAGAAGTAATTCCACCATTGTCCTCCAACTTCAGATGTCTTCTTAAGGATGCTTCAGTGATGGTCTTGGCTTGTCCATCTATGCTAGCAGTTAGTTCTACTTCTCCATTAACATTTGTGCTAGCAGTAGCTGTTGTCCAAAATTGTTTGATAAATGAAGCATATATTGTTGGATTCTCTGTGAGGGCATAGTGAATGTGACTAGCAGTTAGGAAATCAATGATCTGATGAAACTCTGCACTTCCCTCTGGTTTCTCCAAGTATGCCACCATGTTGTGCTTGTCGCAAAACTCCAAAGTAGCCATTTGATGAATAGAAAGTTGATTAAGGTTCTGGGATATGTTTGTGAGAGAGAGTACGGATGTTTGGTAGAGTTAATTGATATTTGAGAGAGTATTTAAGAGTTTAAAGTGTCACCGACTGAAGAAGATTTGTACTTATCTTGAAGAAATCTTTTAAGTTTATAGAAAGATCAAGAAATCTTCAATTAGTCAAACCCTATAGCCTATAAGCATGGCAGTTGGCGGAAATTTAGCAACGGCTAGAAATTGGGAAGGAAATTTAGTTATGGGTCAAACAGTACTAACGGTCTTCTAGCAGTACTAAAATTAGCCTAGCAGTACTAACTTTAAGCCCAGCAGTACTAAAAGATGGTTAGCAGTACTAAGCAATACCCAGCAGTACTAAGTAATGCCCAGCAGTACTAACTTGAAGAGACCAGTATTAACTTGAAATTCCTCCAAAGAGCTTTTCCATCACCAATCTCACTTTCTCTCTTTCTGTTTTTATGCTCACACATTATCTCTCAATTCTTTTTGCTCACCAATTCACTCTTTCTGTTTTTCACACAACTCTCTTTCTGTTTTTGAGCTCACAATTTCTCTCTATTCTTTTTGCTCACCAAGTCACACAATTTTGTACAAATTCCATCAATTCCATTTGTTGCATACTGTCCTCCCCACTTCCAAGTGTGTAACCTCTTGAGAGAGGTGGATCATTGGACTTTTAGATGCAGCCTCAAACCTAGTTTGAGCATCTACATCCCCAATATGGTAACTTGGCACCTGGGACCACTACCTGAACCAAATCCTAGCCATTGTAATGTATGAAAGATTTAGCCTAGGATGGGTTACAAGAGGTGTCGTTCAAAAGTTTATGTGAGATTTTATAAATCATGGATGCTGATGTTTATCAAATGGATGCATGGCAGTCAGGATGTCATTATGTGACATACATGTTGCGTCCTAAGTTTGTTTTCTTCTGTTCATTATGCTACTACAAAAAAGGGTACTGTATAAATGGATCAATCGTTAACGGCAAACTCAAATACCCCACTCCAATTGTATGACTAACAAACCATCAAAAAAACAAACGTCATTTCAAAGAATTACGAAACAAGCGACCATTATACACACACCATGCCAAAAACAAATTGACCCAGGCCGTGTGCAACGCACGGGTCTGCATGCCTCGTTATTACAAGCTTTAAAGAAGACTTTAATTAATTAGCTTAGGGTAAAACTGTCATTCTGCCAAAAAATAAGAAAGAGAAAACAGTAATAAATGCATTTTTTCTTAAACTGTGTGTTTTTTGTCGGATGACAATAATTATGAGACAGAATGAGTATATCATAGCATGAGTGACGTATAAGTAGAAGAGTGGGATAAAACTACAAAAAAATTGTTTCATGTAATCTTTTTCGGTACTAAAAATCGTCCACCGCCAAAAAAAAATTGTCTATTGCCATACAAAAAACATATACCGGTTGTCTAACGTAAGTGGATGTGTGATTTCCCATATCTCATGTGTGGTGTTTTTGTATTAGTCTGTTGTTTGGTCAAGGAGATAAAAGAGATGTTTGTTGTTTGGTCATGGACATGTGTTTATAAGAAGGGTAAAATGAGGATTTATTAATGTAAATTGAATTTTAATTGATTAAATAAAAAAAATGAGGAGATATGATACATTTCATGTTTAATTGGATATATATAACATTATAAGTTTTGGTTGGGGAAATATGGCATTTAAGGGTTTATATTAGGTATATATGAAATTAACCTTAATCTAAATAATATACGAGAGTAAAAAATCATTTTAATTCAACATCAATAACTAACACGATATAAGTTGCTCTTAATTTACCTTATAAAAAACTGTTTTTACTCTTTTATTTTTAAACGGTAGAGTATTTGAATGGTAAAAGTGTTTGGCTGCTTACAGAAAACGTATAATCTAAAAAGGAAAAGAAAAAAAAACAATTACAAATGCTTTCTAAGTTAACTAATTAGCGGGCCTTGAACAGTCCTTTTTTGAGTGTTTTTTATACAATAAAAGAAAGGGCTAATCACCGAAAAAATCATTATCCTTACCTTATATACATTAATTAATATACATAAAAATGTGAAGTTTAAAAATACGCAACAAACTTTTTCAAAAAGAACAAAATACGTAATCTACTAAATATAGTACTAGAATTGCCAAATAATTTTCAAAATTTGAACGATATACGTAATATGACCGGCTATTGACCTGTTTGACCGGTTCCATTTTCAAAAATTACAGAAATGATCCTGTGATTCGCGTTGGACTTTCATTGTTAGTCCCTTAACTTTTTTTTTTGACTTAAACTTTTTTTTTACTTAATTTTTAAAATACTTTTTATTTATTTATTCATACCCTATTTTTTTTACACTTATTATACTTTTTTTTCCACTTATTCATACACTATTTTTTAATACTTATTACACTTTTTTTAAGATTTTTTTTTAAATATTACGTTAAACTTTTTTCACAACTAGCACCCTCATGTGGCTTAAATTTTGAATGTTGCATTTTTTTACACTTGTTACACTTTTTTATTAGGAAAAATTTTAAATGTTGCGTTAAACTTTTTCACAACTAACACACTCATGTGACTTAAATTTTGACTATTAAACACCTCTCGTGTGACTTATATTTTTTAAAAGTTTTTTTTGTAAACGTTGCGTTGGACTTTTTTTCACATGAGGGGTGTTTAATAGTTAAAATTTAGAAAAAATTTCTTTAAAAAAAATATAAGTGATATTGAACAGTCAAAATTTACGTCACATGGGGGTGTTAGTTGTGAAAAAGTTTAACACAATATTTAAAAAAAATTCTAAAAAAAAGTGTAATAAGTATAAAAAAATTAGTGTACGTATAAGTAAAAAAAATATAATAAGTGTACAAAAATAGTGTATGAATAAATGAAAAAAAAAGTATTTTAAAATTAACTGAAAAAAAAGTTAAGAGACTAACAATGAAAGTCTAACGCGAATCACATGGATCATTTTTGTAATTTTTGAAAATGGAACCGGTCAAACAGGTCAATAGCCGGTCATATTACGTATATCGTTCAAAATTTGAAAGTTATTTAGCAATTCTAGTACTATATTTAGCAGATTACGTATTTCGTTTTTTTTTGGAAAAGTTTGTTGCGTATTTTTAAACTTCACCCTACATAAAAAAATTACTTATGTAATCATTAAAGTGGCTTTTTTGATCTTTTTTTTTCATCTATAACCATTTTACCATTAATTCCCTATTACATAAATGATCATTGTTACATAAATAGTCTTTGAGGTGAGTTATTTTGTATACTAGTTTCTCCCTACATACCAAGGGACAAATCTAGACCATTCATTTCATTAGATTAAAAAGACAAGAATTTAAGATTAAAAAAACATGGAAGGACAATTTTTTTTTTACTAAAACTCACACTAACCAATCCCTCATTATTTGTAGAGTTGACAAATCTTGCCCAAATTGCAATTAATTAACCTTTTTGACATTTTGTATGTTTTTTTTTACGTTCTTATACGTTTTTGTACGTTTTCATACGTTTTCGTCCGCATTCGCACGTTTTCGTACGCTTTCGCGTGTTTTCTTCTGTTTTCGCATGTTTTCGTCCGTTTTCGTTTTTTTTAGACATTCTCGCACGTTTTCTTATGTTCTCTCACGATTTATTACGTTTTCGCACGTTTTCGTTCGTTTTCGCACGTTTTCATACGTTTTTGTCTGTTTTCACACTTTTTATTCTGTTTTCGTCCGCTTTCGCACGTTTTCATTTGTTTTCACACGATTTTACACGTTTTCGTATGTTTTTGGACATTTTCTTACGTTTTCGACGGAGTTCGCGCGTTTTCGCCGGCGTCCGCGCGTTTACATCGGCGTTCGCGCGTTTATGCCGCCGTTCGCGCGTTTCGACCGTTGTTCGGGCGTTTCGACCGCCGTTCGCGCGTTTCGGCCGCCGTTCGCGCGTTTCGGCCAGTGTTCGCGCGTTTCGGCCAGCGTTCGCGCGTTTCGGTCCGCTTTCGCAGGATTTCGTCCTTTTTCGCAGTCTTTCGCTCGTTTTCGCACATTTTCTTTTGTTTTCGCACGTTTTCATCCGTTTTCATATGTTTTTGTTCGTTTTCGGTCATTTCCAGACGTTTTAATCCGTTTTCATATGTTTCAGTCGGTTTTCTTACGTTTTTTTGTTTTTTCGTTTTTGTCCATTTTCGCACATTTCTGTCAATTTTCGTCTGTTTTCGGACGTTTTGTTAGTTTTTGGCAGTTTTCAGACGGTTTCTTCCGTTTTCATACGTTATCTATCACTGATTATATACCAAAAACCTTAAAACCCCTAACCACTAAACCCTATACCAAAAACCCTAAACCCCTAACCACTAAACCTTATACCAAAAACCCTAAACTCCTAACTGCTAGATATAATATCACAAGTGATATATACATAAACTTTAAATTCTATACCAAAAACCATAAATCCCTAACCACTTAACCCTATACTAAAAACCCTAAACGCCTATCATTAGGTATAATATCACAAGTGATATATACATAAATTTTAAAATATATACCAAAAACCCTAAACCCCTAACTATTAAACCCTATACCAAAAACCCAAAACCCCTGACTACTATGTATAATATCACAAATGATATATACATAAACTTTAAAATCTATACCAAAAATCCTAAACCTTATACCAAAACCTCAAAACCCCTAACAACTAGGTATAATATCATAAGTGATGTATACATAAACTTTAAAACCTATACCAAAAACCCTAAACAGCTAACCAGTAAACTCTATACCAAAACCCTAAACTACTAACCGCTAAACCCTATACCATAAACCCTAAATCCTCCTCCCTAACCACTAAACCCTATACCAAAAACCCTAGACCCCTAACCAATAGGTATAATATCACGAGTGATATATAAATAAACTTTAAAATCCATACCAAAAACCCTAATCCCCTAACAACTAATCTCTATACCAAAAACTCTAAACACCTAACCACTAAGTATAATATCATAAGTGATATATACAGAAACTTTAGAATATATACTAAAAACCCTAAACCCCTAACCACTAAACCGTACACTAAAAACCTTAAACCCCTAACCACTAGGTATATTATCACAAGTGATATATATACATAAATTTTAAAATCTATACCTAAACCCCTAACCACTAAACCATATACCAAAACTCTAAACCCCTAACTAGTAGGTATAATATCACAAGTGATATATACATAAACTTTAAAATCTATACTAGAACCTAAACCCCTTACCACTAAACCCTATACCAAAAACCCTAAACCTCTAATTACTAGGTATAATATCACAAGTGATATATAAATAAACTTTAAAATCTATACCAAAAATCCTAAACCCCTAACCACTAAACCCTATACCAAAAACCTTAAACCCCTAACCACTAGGTATATTATCACAAGTATTATATATATACATAAAGTTTAAAATCTATACCTAAACCCCTAACCACTAGGTATAATATCACAAGTGATATAAACATAAACTATAAAATCTATACCAAAAACCCTTAACCTCTAACCACTAAACCATATACCAAAAACCCTAAACCCATAATCACTAAACCTTATACCAAAAACCCCTAAACCCCAATCACTATGTATAATATCACAAGTGATATATATATAAACTTTAAAACCTATACTAAAAACCCTAAACCCCTAACCATTAAATTTTATACCCAAAACCTAAACCCTTAACCACTAAACCCTATACCATAAACCCTAAACACCTAACCACTAAACCATATACCAAAACCCTAAACCCCTAACCACTAAACCATATACCAAAAACCCTAAACCCATAACCACTAAACCTTATACCAAAAACCCCTAAACCCCAATCACTATGTATAATATCACAAGTGATATATATATAAACTTTAAAACCTATACTAACCCCTGACGGATCTTCCTATACCAAAAACCTAAACCTCTAACCACTAGGTGTAATATCACAAGTGATATATACATAAACTTTAAAATTTATACCCTAAACCTTAAACCCTTAACCACTAAACTATATACCAAAACCCCTAAAACCCTAACCACTAAACCCTATACCAATATCTTTATAAACTAAGATTCACCCGTAGCTTAACAATTATTACCTCTGACATTGTAGTATCACTAGTGATAAATAAATATATAATAAAATCTCATGTGATATAGTAATATAATGTGACATTAGTTATGGTATTTCACATATAATTAATATCACATGTGATAAAGCAATATAATGTGACACTAATTGTGATTATTTTTGAATTTTTTAACATATAATCAATGTTATCTATCACTTGTGATATTATACTGTTAGTAGGATTAAAAGGGTTAAAACATAATTTTTGTAGTGTTTTAATTTAATTTTTACAAATTATGTTTGATATATGGTTAGAATGGTAAAGATGTTTATTTTTTAATGTCAAACATGATCACTCAATTAATGTTTTACACAAATACTTATGCTCATTTTATGACATCATGATGAGTGCTCGAACGTACAAATATGTTATATCACATGTGACACTTCAAGTGAGTTTGATGATAAAAAATAAAATTCTTCGATATTCACCAACTTCTATAAATAAATTATTTTGATTTGGAGGTTCAAAAATTATGTATGATAAATGGTTAGAAAGCTAAGGATATGTGCTTTTAAATACCAAAAACGATAAATCAGTTGGAGTTTCACACAAATATTTATACCCGTTTTACGAAAGCACTTGAAGTTTTTTAACTTACAAATTAGTGTAATATCACAAGTGATATATCAAACAAAATACTGCACGAGAAAAAACAAAAAATTACAAAAAAAAAGTATGTCGAAAGTATATGAAAGTGCCCCTCTCTTTAAAGATAATTAAATGCTCTTCACGATGGTATAATTTATAAATCTTAACGTTTTACGGTTTTTGCGATATACGATTTTTAAAAATAAGGATGAAAGTGTGTTTTAATTAAAAAACGCAAAGGTAAGAAAGGGGTGGTGGATGTTTTTAAGGTTTAATCTTATCCATTAAATAAAATTAAATATTAGATTAATCCCCACTATTAGATCAAATTCAAATGGATGGTGAGGATTTGTCCCTTGGTATGTGAGGACAAACTAGTATGCAAATGAACTTTTCTCAATAGTCCTTATCACCGTGTTCATCATATTCCTCATCCAGTATCTTTCCCACAATCACTATCATCATCATTAGCATCACAACCCTCATCATCACCATTAATTTCATATGAGCAAATGATGCAAAACAAAACCAAACTCAAACAACAATTCACTACAAAAACATAACCACAATCCTAAGCCTAGATACAATAATCACGTCACAAAAAATCATAACACAAATATAAACATAGATCATTTTAACAACTACACACAAACAACAACCCAATCCAATCACACGAACCAAGATCTGTTCACAACCCATATCTTACATCCAACAAAAACTAAAACAAAAACTCAAGATATCAACAAACACAGAGATTCCAACCTTCAAACAAAATCCCTGCTATTCCCAACAACTCATAACCATCGTCCTAAAATTATAACCTAATAACAAACACAGTGTTTGATGGGTACACAATCAACGAACAACGGTCGCCTGACAAAGCAAAGACAAACACTTTGAACCTTACACCCCTTTTTTATTAGTTCCTCATAAACTAAAATGGGTAAGTTTTCTTGAACCCACGAACCTTACACCTGTTTTTTTCTTCAGTTTCTTATAAAACTTAAACAAACAACCTGACATTAACATGAGTACAACACTATCATGCCCATTTATTTTCAGCCCACCCACAACACCATTTTTGTGACGTGGTTTCTTGGTTGTTCAAAACCAACGACGAAACCCCACTATCATTATAACCCTCGAATCTAGCTTAGATACCCAAGAAGCTTAATCCACATATTTCGATTTGGGTTTTTCGACGTGGGTTTTTTTATTTTTCTCGTTTGTTGTGTTGGTGATGGGTGAGATCTCAGGATTACTGGTAGTGATTTTTGTGATGGGTTATGGTTAATTTGTTGTATGTTGTTGTCTTGGGATCTAGGATTTGATTTTTTTTTTTGCATTTTTTACTGCAGAGGACTAATTCATGGGGGGTTCTCCTGCAGAGGACTACATTGTTTGACCTATCGAAATTGCCTCTCAAAGTCGTGTAAATGCTTACAAGATTTACACAAAGACACGTGTCCAAATATTATTTGTCGGTTCTAGTTAATAAAATTGAACTTGGGCCCGCGCTGTGGAAAGTCAGAATTTTGTGGGAATCTGTGTAAGCCGTGTAACTGTTTACACGATTTAGAATTTTAATAAAAAAATAATGGTAGTGGCAATGGGTATTGTGCACGATTTATTTAAACTATGAATAAAAGTTTTTAATTTGGTTTACGTTAATATTTACGTTTTTATTAATTTCGTACGTTTACAGATACACTCAAGTGACACACTTTGAAACATGATATCTTGTTCATATTAATTATATTTCCCACAAATTTTAGTTCATTGTGTATGGCTCATCAAGGAGAACACAAATAACAAAAAACATCAAAACTTTTTAAAACATATACATATGCTAAAACGATCACAAAGTGGGCAACTAGTCAATCTCGTCAAATTAATTTACAAATACACTCAAGTGACACACTTTGAAACATGATATCTTGTTCATATTAATTATATTTCCTACAAAGTAGTCTTCTGCAGAACCCCTCATGAATTGGTCCTCTACAGTAAAAAAACGTTTTTTTTATAGTGACGTGAGAGTTGTGTTAGTAGGTTTTTTTGTTTTCAATACATATGGATCTGGGTTCGATAGTTTTTCTTTGTGAATATAATGGGTATTGGATAATGTGAGTAATTGATTTGATAATAAAATGGGTATATATGACAAATTTTGTGTTTAATTTGGGTATATATGTCATTATAAGTTTTGGTTGGGTAAATATGACCCTAAAATTTAAATAGTTACTGACAAAATCGTAGAATCTAAAAGCACACATGCTTCTATTTCTAAATTGTGCATCCATACAAATGATGTATTAAGATTAGGAAAAATGATTGTTGTGCCTAATAAGATTAGTCTCTACCAAAGAAGTTCATAGATACAAAAGATTCAGCACGCTGTATAGACTTTCAGGTCTAATGCTTGTTACAATCTTGTAGAAACTTATAAAACATATTTCATACCACATATATTTTATGTTTATGTAAAAATCACTTTTTTTTCTAACTACAAAAGGTGACCTAGCATTAAGAATATCAATCTTTCGGTGTGAAGGTTAAAGGTTAAAATCCAACAAGGAGAAAATTAATCCCCTTAAAGCCACGGAGGTTCACCGGCACCGACTCTGAAGTGTTCAAAAAGGTAGTCGCCGTAAGATTAGTCGGTTTTCAATGTCAAGTAAAAAAAACATATAACAAAAAAACTTTTTTTCACATCTCTTAGGTATCCAATTTCCTCTGTCTTTTACACAACAACAACAACATATCCAATTTTCCTCATCGAACACCATCGAAAATAGTTGACAATTACCAAAAACCGTCATTCATGATCATTACCAAGTCTCAAGAAAATAAAAACATAAAAAGGTGTTAAACTATTTGGTTCAACCGCTTTGCACGTTTACTATGCTATATTCTATGAAGTCTAAAATTGATCATTTGAAGGTGATCAAAAAAATTTTGGTGGTTAAAAGGATGATTTGAGCTTGAGTGCAACACATATATATGTTCCGAAAGAAAAAGAAAAAAACACGAGTGTTTATCCAAAACAACTACCGCGTATATCTATGCTAAACGATCCTTAAGAACTTTGGAACTACAAACAAGAACATTCTTTACATTCAAAAAATTAAAATAGAAACACAGAAGTTTAAAAAAAGAAAGAAAACAAAAACCATTGCTGCATTTTGACTAGTCATCCAAGAACACTTTAGGTTGTTGGGTGTTGAGCCTTGGAACTTGGGGGACACTCCTTTCACCAGCTATATCTATAGCGCTATTATGTTGGGCTCAAATTTCAGTTTTCAAATATAGGGTCCCAACTCCTGTATATACTAGCGAGACAAGACCTGCAGTCCCAACTCCTCTATACACTAGCGAGAAAAGACCTGCATGCTTTTATTGCCTGTGACAACCGATTTCCCGTCACTTTCTGTTTCACTGTTAACGAGTTCGCTGTTTCTGATGCATTCAACGATTATAACTCATTAAAATATGATAAAAAATCATTACTTTAACAATGTTAAATTAGCCACATTGACACTTGTGTTGCCAAAATAAAAGACTTGTTACAACTTACACATAACAAAGCTAGTAAATTGTTCCGTCTCACCAGTTCTTCTTAATAAATACATAAAATTTTAGTCAAGAAAAACGCTACAATTTACAGGTGCAACGCACCTTTGACAGTGGAAGACTGGTAGTATCAGCATCTTTAGCTTCTGTTGATTCTTGACCCCAATGTCTTGGATTTTTCTTTTGATTTCCAGGTGGTTCGTTTGAGGTTACTGAATGACTACACAAAATAAGAGCACCATGTTGGTCAAATATTAAATCATGCAATTCAGATGGGTTAACTACTTCCAGAAAGATAAGGCTACTGAGCATGGAAAAGATTACAACAATGGGACAGTAACGTAGCTTGACATCCAGTGATCGTGTGACATCTTATAACCGGAATCAGATTCTTGAGTAACAAGGGGGGCATGATATAGTGTTTGGATGTGCTTTTGCTGTGTGTGTTTGGACTAATAATCAAGGTGTAAGTGTTTAGATACATATCAAAAGAAAATTTTAGCAAACCCGTATGAGTTCTACAAGATTGTAACTAGCAACTTAAATAACTTGTGCTCTTGATTACTTCTCCTTTCGAGCGTGAAGGAGAAGATAAAAAAAAGTCAAGACTACATAGATAGACATTTAATGTTTAACGAAAATGTACTAATTAAAGATAATCCTGACGTTAGCCTAAGAGGAGTAGAATTAAACTTACTGGATAGACTTGTTATTCTTAAGAATAGTTGCCCAACAAGTAACCAACTGATAATCAATTGAGTAAGAGTGGTCAAAAGAGCCCTGAAAAAAAGAAGAACCAAAAGCCTAATGATTTTTCAAGCCAAAGAATTCAATGTAAAGTTTCAACATGCAAAACATATAATTAGAAAGAAAAGAAAATGGTGATCAAGTTAATGACCATTAACTGACCTGAAAAATACATGTTATTGCAATAACACGCACAAACAAAATTCTAGTAAAACTCGAACAGTAAGAGGCGAGACACTTGCTAGCAACAGGTGCCAAGAATAGTAACGAAAAACCAATTGCAAGCAACACGTAACGCCATTCCTGTGAACACTGCAACACGACACAAACTATCCAATTAAATGATATACACACATCATATAATATATAGACAAAGACACAGGACTATGACTTTCTGAACCTTCATGTTTGGCTTTTCCATTTCAAACTAACAAACTTATTTTAAAAAAAAAGTGCCGAATAAACATTATGATTCGCACACAGTACCAATAAAAAGGACACAAACTTGACAACCAATAATTGTAAATACAAATTAAAGTTACCTTCCTCAAGATAGACGGATACAGAACCACTAGTCCCGGGAGAAAGCTTCACATCATAACATACAGTTGCTCGTAAAAACGGTGACTCACAAAGCTCAATTCCTCATTTTCAAGAGGTATATGAAGAAATTAGAAGAAAAGGAAAAAACCACCAGATCAATTTCTGTTACTTCGTTTAGAATTTCCTGCATATATAAAAACATAGAATACGAAAATCCATGGCACCAAATGTTGGATTATGACCATATATGAATTAATATATGTCCGGAAATATTTTCGAGCCTAAGGGGACGCACACGTTTATATGTTAAACGACGAGAAAATATATTAAAGTAATATATTAAGTGATTAACAAACGATCGTTAAATGTTAACAAGTTTTAAATATTGGTCGGTTAAACGTTAAGGGACTAATATTAAATAAACCAAAGAATGAAAGGGTTCGGTTTGTCCTTCCCTTTTCCTAGCCGGTCACGAATCCCATTCCATATGGGATTAGGAGACTTACTTGCTCATCAAGTGACAAAGGATATAAATATATGTTTAGTTTTTCATTATTAACATAACTTGAGAAAAAACCTAAACAAAAAAATCGTCATATCCTTCACTCTTGATTGACTAGCCTATTAAAGTATTTTGGGATTCTTTGTTTGTTTTCCTGACCGAACAAAACAAAACATACACTTTTGTTTTTTTTGTTTTGTATTTGATCATCACTTGGAGATTATTTGTTCGCTAGTTGATTGATTCAAGAACAAGAAGATCGTTTGTTTATCCACTACTAGTACTAGCATACCTCGTCATTTGCTAAGAACGTATAGTGTGTGGAAGCTTAGAGGAATCAAACTTTGATTCTTGGTGGTTTCGCGTGTGACGTTATACACACGCGTATATAGAAGACGGTGTTTACGGTTACCTTTAAACGGTGTATCGTTTCGTGCTAAAAGGTACATGTTTTCTATCTTGTTAATTATTATGTTCTACACGTGATCATTTATTCCGCTGCGTACTCGTGATAATAATATGATTAATTAGATTATAAAACCCAACAGTGGCATCACGAGCCATCGTGTAGAATTTTTAATTACAAGAAATTAAGTTGGACAAAATTAGAGTTTCATAATTAATTTTAATGCCCCGTTGGGCGTTTTTTTTGTTAAAAAGATTTGATCTTGAAGGTTAATAAAATTAATTAGACGAGATTTAGGTTGTATGCAATTTTATATAAAACTTGATATATTAATTGTTAATTGTTTTAAGTTTTTGTTAATTGTTAATAAGGATCCATGATAAAATCATGCAAATTTATCATGGATTGATATTAGATATTATAATCTTGTTAATTGTTAAAAAGATTTGTTTTAAATATGATTAAAATACACATAATTTTAAATATTTTCTTAACTGGTAAGATCCTTGATTCATGAATTCGGGAAGACCCTTATTAGTGAATCAATGGGGCCTAAAAATAGTTAAAAAGTTTTATGTGCTATGTGGTATTTATTTATATAAGGCTTACGCAATCGATTGTTTCGATGTATGTGGCCGGAGTTTATAGGACGAAGGAGCCTTATATGAATAAATGCATGTTTTATTATTAGATAATTAGGATCATATTTAATGTTTGCATGCCTTAATTGTTAAGTGTGTTTAAATAAATGTTATTTAGTTTAGTTGATGTTTATTGGTTTTATTTTAAGTTCTTGACTTGTGAGAAAATAAAAGAGTTTTTCTGAAAACAAAAATAAACATGACTAATGATTATCGAAATAAGATTTATCATGGACTATATATTGCAAAAAGTCAAAAATGGATCCGGCTTACATCCGGTGTAAAATCTTCCATGATTAGACTAGCAATTTATAGTTCATAATGTGTTTTAAATTAAAGTTTTAATTTTTATCAATGACGTAATTTGCAAAAGTACTATATAGTTGCAAGGATAAGGTTCGGGGAGACTCATCAAGACTTCGGTCTTGTAGATACCATTACCCTATAATACCTGACTACGTTGTAGTTTCCTTACCTTGTATACTATGTAGGAAGTCGCGAATGGTCTAGGGTTTGAATGATTTTTAATCATTCTTTAATCTTTTCCCGCGATAAAAAGAAAATCTTTACATTTAAACACACGTTGAATCGTCAATTTTAAGGTATCACTATTTATGTATAAGATACAAGGATAATAGGTGATACCGTAATAATAACTTAATTGAGTAAAAGTTTTTATTAAAATAAATGTTACGAAGATGTATGCATGCTTCTTCGTACATATTTGACACGTCAAATAAAATACCCTTTTTCAACTAAGTTTTTGCCATCCAATTTATAAAGACACTTGTAGACTGCTCTTTACCTATGCGTGAGACGCATGTAGATTTGCAATCACAAGGTAATTATACGCTTTTCCGTGAGACGGTGAGTGTTACATAATTACTGTTTTAAAATTGGACGACTTAGCGTTGTTGTGGTTAGACCTGTTAACACGTGGCATAGATGGGATGAAACATGCTTACTAGATATTATTGTAATAAAGTAAGTCCTATATGGTTTAGGAATTGCAAAAGTTGTGAATTATCAATCGTTGATTACCTTTTGAATACACCATCACTAGCAGATCAACTGATGTGGTGGGGGTATGTCAAGTTGGGTCCTAACCTTTGGAAATTAATTGTTTATTTCAATGAATGTGGGTAATTAATTTTCTTCCAGGAGTATTATCGAAAATACTAATTCTTGAACTTTTATGGTTTTGTAGATGGCACTACTCTGTTCAAAACATAAACCATTCGGCTTTCAGGTCGATGTTTGAAAAAGAAAAACTTTCTGGTAATAATTTCAATGACTGATTTGCTCGACTTAAGTTAGTCTTGAGAGTCGAGAAGAAAATGCATGTCATTGAACAGCCTTTACCTCCTGCTCCTGAGCCTGTTTGTAACACCCCCAAAAATCAGGACAACGCAGCGGAATGGTAACATTGGGGTGCTACTTCAGGGCACAAAACACAAG
>BQNB010035740.1:0-10869 GCA_026074375.1 Tanacetum coccineum | reverse complement strand
CTGAACCTTATTGGGCCTTAAAAAGCCCAATAACATAAGCCTAAACCTTATTGGGCCCAGACACACTCAGTGGGCCCAATACAAGCCCACACACCTTATTGGGCCCAAACCCAAACTCAATTGGGCCCAATACAAGCCCAAAATCCTTTTTTACAAAACTTTAGGGACTAAAGTTGTCATTTTTTTAAAAGTGTTTTATAAAAGAAAAGTGGTAAAATAAAGAGAAGGACTAAAACTGCCAAATGGCAATTTTCTTTTTATAAATGAAACACAAGGGCTGTTTTGCAAATTTTCCAAATCTTTTTTATTCTTTAGTTATAAAAACGACAAGGACCATTATTGTCACTTTCCAAAGTATTTTATAACTGAATTTGGGCTTAAATAGAAATGAAAAGAGAATGAAAGTATGGGGGGCACTCTTGCCTCTTCCCCATACTTTCCTTTTAAACCTGCTAACCACAAACGTACCATAACCACCTTCCCGCCAAACCCAAACCACCCTCTCCCATGGTTTATAGCCAATACCACCCTCCCTAGTACACTCACAGCTCACCCCTCACCACTTCCCACCTCCCCATTACCCCTATACCCTTCCCTGTTGACAATCACACAACCCGAAGTCCCCATGAATGGTGAGATGATATAACAGGAATAATGGAAGGCTAGGATTGCTTGTGAGGCTTCCTACTCTCACAACCAGCTCATCCCAAGACCAAAGAAAGGCTGAGAGCTGCTATAAAAGAAAGAAGACCAAGCCGAGCACAAAACAACATTTTTTTACTCCCGTTTTTTACTTTTCTTAGTTTAAAATTTAATTAAGCTTGCTTTATAATCATTGTACTCAGTTTCTTTTTAAGTTTTTATTGTAATACTTTCAGTTTTAATAAAAGCCAAGTGTTTTTGTGATATAGCCATTGTCGAAATTTGAAATATAATTTAAGCTGTTTAAATCCTGTTTAAATTGTTTAAGAATGTGTTAAAGTTATTAAGCATCCCTTATAACACCCTTTCTCAGCTTAATTTACCTAAAAATCAGTTAAAAAATCAATTTTTATATACTAAGGGGGTGTTTGGTTTAGTCTCAAAATGGGTCAATATGGGATTGGCATGGGTTGTAACCACTCAGCCAACTTTGGCTGAGTGTGTAGGGTTTATTAAGCCTCTTTAATTACCATTTTTAGTTTGAAAATAAGTTTTTAAGTCCTTTCTATATTCTGTCAAAATTTAACTAAGCCAAAATGAGCTTAAGTGCTCAAGCTGCTTATGCAGCTTAAGCACACTATTGTTGTGCTTGTTGTGGTTGTTTCTAGCCATTTTAAAACACCCCTTGTTCTGTCTCTTTAAGTTCACCAATATAGCCAAGTGTGTATGTATGCATGATCTTTGAAAACAGTCAACTTTAAGCCCCATATTCAGCAGTTTCAAAAAGCCCTTAAGCTCTCATACTTTGAAAATAAGCTCATTTGCCACCATTGTTTACCTGTTTGGATTTTGTTTTGGCTAAAAAGCTCATAAGAGCTTATTTCATAAGCCCAAAAAGCCCCTTAAGCCCCTGCATTAACTTCCCCTGGTGCTGAGCACCATAGTTTAGCCCCTTTTATCTAGCTTATTTTATACTAGACTCTAGGATTTTATTGCTTTTATTTATAGCTTATTAGTTGCCTTATAAGTCCCCAAAGTCTTATAGCTTATCTCCCTTTCTAGGTTAGCTTAAATTAGGCTCAAAGTAGGTATTTTTCTGTTTTCTTTTAAAACTGTTAACATAGCTTATCTCATTTCTAGCTTATTTTAGGGCTTATTCTAGAAACCTTAGCTTATTTAGGACTCCCCTCTCCAGGCTAGTAGTTTATTCCCATAGTTTTGCTGCTTTTTGTGGCTAAAAACCCCAAATCTGAAAGAAAAATAAGCCTATAAGCTTATTATGCTTTTGCAGTCCATATGCTCAATTTTCTAGCTTATTTGTCTGAGTAAAAAGCATAAGTGCTTTTACAAAAAAAACTCCCTTTGAGCCCCTTAACAAGTTTTCTTTTATAGCTTTTTGATAATAAGCTGTTGGACTTGCCTTGCAATCGGGGTCCACTTCAGGGACTGTTTGTGTAATTTCTTCTTTTATAGTTATAATTGTTAGTCCCTGTGGTTAGTTAGCCTGTTACCCCGTTAGTCCTTGTGTCCTTTCACTGTTAGTCCCTTAGGTTAACCACAGTTAGTTTATTTAATTTAATTAATATAATTTAGGTTAAAATCTAATTAGTTTAATTACTTTTAATTTAATCAGTAAAATTTGGGCATTTTTATATTTTTAGAATTGTTAACTTTTTCTTTATTTAATTTTATTTTTTCAGAATTTTTATAACTTTTATTTTTTGTCTTTTTCTATTTTCTTAGTTTTAATTAGTTATTAATCTTTAAAAATTCATAAAAAATCAGAAAATTAATAAAAAATATTTTTCTTTTTTTTGTAAAATTTTCTTTTGTCATTTAGTATCTAGGAAAAATATAAAATTTAGTGTAGGCTTTATTTTTCTTAAATTTCAGTCTTAGACCCGTTTTACCGGGTGCGTTTTACCGTTTCTTTTCGTTTTACATTCAAACGACCTCCGTTTTTATTCTAGTTTTTTTTATTTTTCAAATTAACTTAATTAGAATTTAATTTTGATTTTTAATTTAATTTAGCATTTATTTTCTTAATTTTTAGTATTTAGGTTTCCCGATAACTAATTTTGTTTCCCGTAGTTTTTAAGATCCCCATTTCCTATATTTGTTTCCCGTAGAATAAATTAGATTTTATTTAATTAATTTTAGTTGTAATTATATCAGTGTTTCCATCATATATTCTCCATCATTCAATTTCTCATCAAACCAGGATTACTTTCAATTGCAGCCTCGTTGGGACATACGACCCGGGAATATCTCTTCCGGAATCTTTTTATCATTGATTTGATTCTTATATATTTAATCTCTTTGTGTAGATTTTGACCTTTTGCCTTGGTCAAGGGCATTTGGTTGAGATTTGCATTTGAGTTATTTTATATATATATACCACGAATCAATTTTTGGCGCCGTTGCCGGGGAGGCATTTGCTACGATTGTTATCCGACTTTGATCTGAACTTGTCTTATTGTTAATATATCATATTACAAAAAAACCAAAAATATTTTTCTTTTCTTTTTATTAGTACATATCATATAAATTTCAAAAAAAAAAAAAAAAAAAAAAAAATTTGTCCATAAAAATTAAAATTCACTAATTGGTAAAATACCAAAATATAATATTCTCAACTGAGGTATTATCATAATAAGTTCCGGTGAACTATTGAGTTCCCAACTCGAACAAAAGATTTAAAACTTGCCTTCTGTGTCACTTACGATATACGGCTCACCTCGATTTGATTAACAAACTATAAAGTGGGTATAAGGAGGGTTGTTCCTAGGAACTACGACCCGAAAGGAGAAATAAGCTTCGCGCTATTCCTACTCCTCCGCTCACCTGTGCGTTTTTCATTCTGAGAGCTACCGTGAAGTAAGATTGATTATCAGGTTTAAGTTGTCTATCTGATTTTGTCCAATTATGAAATATGTTGTTAATAAATCGAAAAACCAAAAATAATACTTTTTTTTCTCGTATCAGTAATTTCTTTCCTTATCCCTCTATTATTTTAATTCTTATGACTCATTCGATTATCGCCTTTAAAGCGATTAAAGCTTGTTTCGGTTGTGGAAATTTGCACACTTCAGCCTTTTGTTGTTCAAGAGAAAATCAAAAAACATGTTTCTTGTTCCAAGCCCGAAATCGTCTCAACAACATTTTAACGATTGAAAAGAATTTGTTTCGATTGGGGAGACCAGTTGCTATGGTCTTATTGTATGAATTGTGACCTGACACGAAAGATATTGGAGAAGCTTTTCAAAAGTTTCAAAATACTTTCAAGTCAGCCCAATGACAATTCCAAGTTGTTACTGCTCCTCTGAGAGATTCGTTGTCAAAAAAAAAAACCCAGTGTCAATTCCTCATAAAAAATCTCCACTAATCAGACCACAAAGTGTTGTTGCGAGTGTGGTGTTTCGTTTAGATGCATCTTTTGTCAACGATGACCATGTAGTCTTGTGGGAGAGGTGCTCATATTGGTTATATTGTCCACCGGAAAACTCGGATTATCTCTAATCCGGGAAACCAACCAAAACAAAAACTGTTAATGAGATCCCACAAGTCGAAAATGTGTGCAAATACCAAAATTTTTGTCAATGCAAAAATTGTGGTTGCCATGATATGATGGAGTTTGTTTTTATTTGTTAAGATTCGGAGTGAAACACCAAATGTTTTAACTCCGTATCTCAGTCTAATAACACTCTCGATTATTCAAACCCATCTCCACAAACCCGCCGACTCATTCTTATGTGAATTTTGGAAACAATGTTCCATTATGGTTACGATTGTCACCCCAAGTTCCGTTTATCCAATCGACTGTGTTACAATCAAGACTTTAATTTCTCACCAATTCCTCAAAGTCTTCAACAAAATCCCTTTGTTGAACTATTGTGGAGAGTCTTCATGAGACTTTTCAGTGGTCAACCAAGATTGACGACTTTATAATGAGCAAAATCCTTGCTATGATTCTAATTCTTCGGTTTTTGACACATTTCAACCTCGCATTATACCGTCTATCATCCGATCTTAAATTCTCAAAATATGAGTTTTTCAATTCTCAAATGGCAATTCAAATCTTGATGTGAGCATTCTAAATTACTAAATGACAACCTTGCATGATTTTGTTATGCTCAAGCTATGCAAAAGAAAGAAAAAGAGAAGCGAATTGCAGATAGAGCAAGCGGTAAGTGCGCTATTGGAAGTTTCCCATTTGTGATGATGATGATGACAATGACTATACCATTGCAATCACACCCGTTTTATCAACCGAGGAGCCCGTAGTTAAACTCTCTAATTATGGAGATGTGCATCTTGACACAATTTCGGGCAACGTTTCGCGGAATCATAAAGTCTAGTGTTGAAATCCTGTGTCCCATCACAAGTGATTCAAAAAGGTGTTACAAATGTGTGTGATGTGCTTTTCATGACAATCTCCGCCTCTTGACATTTAAAAGATCAATCTGGGATTTCTCTGATTCTAACGTTGATTCTACTTCGACTGATGAAGATTCCTTTCTCTAGTGAGTAACGATATGTTCTCGAGTATGTTGAGCATCACATCCCAATTTGAGCAAGTTTAGCTCGAAGGTGACTGGATGATTGTTATTCTGAAGTTGGAAGGATTGAGGCGGGATGACATTCTTTTATCAAAGACGATACCTTCGTGAAAAATTGTGAATGTCAATCGTCTTGTGCTAAATCAAGCATTAAAAGATAATCCCTTCCATCTTCCGTTGTTGTGACCAAGTTCTACCTCCACCATTTCCTAACCTTTTCTTGGAGGAGACTAACACCTTTGATAATTCTTTTCCCGAATCTGAAACTTTCAGCTTTAATCTAGAAGAGATTAGTAGTGGCAGTCCCACTACTCATTCTGAGTTATCTCTTCCTGTTTATAAGCTTTCTCTATTTTATACGATCATTTAAAGAGAAGAGTAGTGGCAGTACCACTACTCATGTTGATTTTTCTCAATATGATTCGTTTATCTTTGATCTTTCGAATGATCAGTTTCCTCCTGCCGATAGGAGTGATTTTTATCATGAGGAGTTCGCCGATGAACTCGCTCAAATCATATCTCAACCAGAGTATGATTGTTTCTTTAAGGATGAGCCCGAGCTGGGCAATTTCACAATGGATGTGGTGGGAAATATTTTCCAAACAAAAGAACCAAGAGTTCATGTGCTTAATGTTTTGCCCACCCTGAGTTCGATTTCATACCTTGATAGTAATCCATTTTCGCTTATGTTGTATGGATCTTTCTCCCATTTCTTTTCATTCCCGTTATTCCTCCTTATCTTCTCTCCTGTGGGGATGAAGACACCATATTTGATCCCGGCATTTCAAAAGTATCATTCTTCTAAGCCGGATGTATCTCATCGGAGTGGAACTTTCATGAAATTCAATACTTATCGTAGTCACTTGAATGAAGTGCCGTTAGATGATTTTAATTTCCCACTTGTTTTCCTCAAGGATCCATAAATCTTTTGATGGTCAAGCATGCGCGACCCTACAAGCGCTTCGTGGAGGCACGCCTTGGCTTATCATAGCTTATAGTAGTAAGTATGTAGTGTTCAATAAGTGTTTTGTGTTGTTGTGTAAAATAACTTATCTTTTCCATTACCCGTGTTTTCCTTGTTGTTGTTATTGTTTATTGTCCAGGATTTGCCCGGATGTGAAGACTCTCAGTTTTGTCATTTATCAAGAAGTTTAACACCTCTGCTTCATTTGGGAATCGATATATCCTATTCTTTTCGACTAACGTTTTATCTTTTGCATACTCATAACTGGCCTTAGGATTAATGTAGTACCCTTCAAACATCGAGGACGATGCTTTAGTTCTAGGTTTGGGGGGGTATCTTCGATTTGATTGTTGCTGCAGCATTTGTTACCACGTAAACCGGTTTTTACACTAAAATACAAAAAATGAAAAAATTGAAAAATTTCAAAAATTATAATAAGCTGTTTTGTCACGTTTTGCTTTTCTTTTGGGTAGAATTAATAATAATTTTGACTTGATCGGGGTGTTGAGCCCTAGCTAGTTCCTTTAGGGTGCTTTCCGAATTCTATAGCTTGAATTTTAATAAGGTGAGGAACGAGAATGTAGAGTTAAAATAGTTTATTTTTGTGCTAAGCAAGATTCTTCTAAAAACTTTATTAACAAGTAACTTGTGGTTTTCTCTACCGTGAATTTCTAATCCAATCTACATTTTTTTTTTCATACGTACTCAATTTAATTCAACTAAGTCAATCGATGTTTTCAGAAAAAGCTTCAAATTTGTAACTTGAGTTTCCAAGGAGATTTTGTAGGATTTAAAAGATAAATGCCAAGAAAGCATGAATGAAATGTGAATGCAAAAAATGCATGAATATTGAAATTTTGCCAATGAAGCATGCAGTTGATATTATGGAACAAGTAAAAGATGTGTCGTGATATCCCACTCCGCTAGCAACGAGGTGGGGGTTCAAACTAAGACGTCTTTACTTCTAGGGATTTGGTGTGTCGTGATATCTCACTTGGAAGAAAGGTCTAGGTGAGGGTTCAAACTAAGACACTAATCCTTAGCCATATTAGGAATAAGGTGTTGATGTGATTTCCCACTACGCTAGCAACGGGGTGGGTTTTCAAACTAAGAACATCGGTCGTTGGTCGTGATATCCTACTCCGTTAACCACGAGGTAGGGGTTCAAACTAAGCAACGCATTCCTAGCTTTAAGAACTTATGATTATGATGTTGAATATGTTGCAAAAAGTTCTAAAGTTTAAATCTCGAAATCAAGTTACGAAGTCTTAATAAGTTGTTGCTTTGAGTCATGATTCATTTTTGAATTATGACTATGAAAATAAGTTGGTCTATGGTTAAATTAAAATGAGTACACACATTCAATCGTATATCCATGTTGGGAGTTGAAAATTCTCAAGTCATAAGTATGAGGGCTTAACATCTAAACTTATATCGACAATGATCTTGTTTAATTGATTAGCTTGGAACTTGTGAAAAATCGAGGACGATGAATTATCCGTCAGGACATCCGTTGATCTTTTAAGGAGCTTTTTCTTTCATTCTATTGATCCCAGTATAAATAATTAAGAAATGTCAAACTTGTTAAAAAAATGAGGAAATATCAAATTTAGTTGTAGTTAGCGTAAAATTCAGAAAATGGTAAAAAAGGGGCTTAACATGTTTACTTCATAAACATTGGTGAGGACACGCAATACCTTAGTTTGGGGGATTTTGATAAGTGCTTAATTACACATATCTTTTACTCGAAAACGAGCTTAAATGACAAAAAAAAGAACAAAAACGCCAAATATTGTTCTTTTTTTGCATTTGTATTGTGCGGAAGTGATATAACAAAAAGACAGGAAAAACCAAGCCAAAATGACAAAAAACTGAGCATGGAATGGAAAAAGACTGTGCAAAAATCAAGGCCAAAGACCAAAAAAATGCCAATGTCAGAGTCATACTGAAGATTCAGCAGTCAAACCGGAGCCGGAACTGAAGAATACCTATTGGATACAATCTTAACCCTCTGATGGCGGGAAAGCCCAATAGTTATAAAATTATGAAGACTGTGAGACCAAATGGGCCTCAATCAATTTCAATAGCCCATTTGTGTGCCATTGACAAAGACTGTGAAGACTTTGAAGGCCCAAATCTAGCCCTGTTACAGCCAATCTCAGCCAATTGTTACACTCAAAAACCCACTTCTACCTTTATTGGGCTTGAACATGCCCAATAACCAAAACTAACCTTATTGGGCCCAGACCAATCAATTTGGGCCCTTTACAAGCCAAAAGCCAACAACAAAACCCAAGCCTAACTAAATAGCCTCTCCAGATCAATTTTTATAAACCTTAGGACTTAGAGAATGTCATTTTATAATAGGTTTTATACAAAGAAAAAATGTTTTTTAAACAAACCAAGGGCTGAAATTGCACTTTTCAATTCCCTTTATTCTTTTAGTATAAACAGACAGGACCATTTTTGCAATTGTCCAAAACTCTTTTAAATCTTTTGTTATAAAAACGACAAGGACCTTAATTGTCACTTTCTATAACTTGTTTATAACTAACTCGGCTTAAATGAAATGAAAGAGAGGAAAAGAGTTGAGGGACATGTTCTTGCCTCTTTTCCAAACATCCTTTTAAACCTTGTAACCATAAAGTACCATAACCACTTTCCGCCAAACCTTTATACATTCCCCTCTGTCCCACAGTTCTAAGCATTACCACTATCCAAGTACCATCACGCTCACCCCATACCCATTTCCCACAACCCATTGACCCTATAACCTCTCCCCTGGCACAATCACACAACCCGAAGCCCCCCTTCAATGGTGAGATAGTGTTTTAGGCAAATGAAAGCGAGGGCACAGCCCAAGTGCAAAGAGTCTTTGAAGACCTCTATAAAAGGAAGAAGACCAAGCCGAGCAAAACACACCATTATTTTTATGTTTTTTAGCTTAATTTTAAATTCCAAGTCTTTCTTTTAATCATTTAAGTGTAACTCAGTTGTTTTAAAGCTTTATGTTGTAATTTTTCTGTTTTTAATATAAAAGTTAAGAAGTTTGTGAAAATCACCATTGTCGAAATTTGAACTATGATTTAGGCTGTTTAATTCTGTTTAAGTTGTTTAAACATATGTTAAAAGTTATTAAAATTCATTTGTGATCCCTTTCTCAGCTTAATTACCCATAAAAAACAGTTAAAAAACCTTTTTTATAAATTAAGGGAGTGTTTGGTTTAGCATGAAAATGGGTCAAATGGTTGTTGCCATGGGTCAAGCTCACTCAGCCAACTTTGGCTGAGTGTGTGGAGTTTAATAAGCCACTTTGATCAATCTTTTTAGTGTAAAAATAAGTTTTTAAGTCTCCCTTGCTTTCTGTCAAAATTTTATAAGCCACAAATTGAGCTAAACCACTTAAGCTGTGTAGACAGCTTAAGCACGTCCTGTTTTAGCTTATTTGCTTATTTCCTGTTTAATTGTGTTTCGTTAAGGCTAACAGTACTCACCTTAACTTAACAGTACTAACTTATAACTAGCAGTACTAACTTATAACTAACAGTACTAACTTATAACTAACAGTACTAACTTATAACTAGCAGTACTAACTTATAACTAACAGTACTAACTTATAACTAGCAGTACTAACTTTAAGTTAGTACTGGTAGTTAGTACTGTTGTTAGTACTGCTGAGTTTCCTTGCTTTTTGATGGCTTATGTTCTGAAAATAAGCTCATTTGCCACCCTTGTTCATCTGTTTGGGGTTGGTTTTAGGTAAAAAGCTCTTAAGAGTTTATTTTCACCAGCCCAAAAGCCCCCTAGCCACTGTTGCATTTACCCTGGTGCTGAGCACCTCATTTCAGCCCCTTTTTCTAGCTTATTTGATTCTAAGCCCTAGGTTATTTTTGCTTTTTCTTGTAGCTTATTAGTTCCCCTTTAATTCCCCAAAATTTCTTAGTTTAACTCACCCTCTAGTATAGCTTATTTTAGGGCTTAATCTAGATGCCATAGCTTATAATTAGGATTCCCCTAGCCTATTTATCTGTTCCCCATAAGTTTTAGCTTATCTTGTTAGCTTAAATCCAATAAGAAAGAAAAATAAGCTCATAAGCTTATTAAGCTTCTGCAGCCCAAAAAGCTCACTTTTCTAGCTTATTCAGTTAGATTGAGGATAAGTGCTTATTATGAAAATTGCTCCCCTCAAGCCCCTTAACAACTTTGCTTTTATAGCTTTTTGATAATAAGCTGTTTGGACTAAGCTTGTAATCGGGTTAGTGCTCAGGGACTGTTTGTGTAATTTCTTCTTTTATAGTTATAATTGTTAGTCCCTGTGGTTAGTTAGCCTGTTACCCCGTTAGTCCTTGTGTCCTTTTCACTGTTAGTCCCTATAGTTAACTTTAGTTAGTTTATTTAATTTAATTAATATAATTTAGGTTAAAATCTAATTAGTTTAATTACTTTTAATTTAATCAGTAAAATTTGGGCATTTTTATATTTTTAGAATTGTTAACTTTTTCTTTATTTAATTTTATTTTTTCAGAATTTTTATAACTTTTATTTTTTGTCTTTTTCTATTTTCTTAGTTTTAATTAGTTATTAATCTTTAAAAATTCATAAAAAATCCAAAAATTAATAAAAAAATATTTTTCTTTTTTATAAAATTTTCTTTTGTCATTTAGTGTCTAGGAAAAATATAAAATTTAGTATAGGCTTAATTTT
>BQNB010035739.1:3076-50645 GCA_026074375.1 Tanacetum coccineum | reverse complement strand
CGAAGATGTTATGGGCAGATTCAGTTAGTACGGCCTACTTAATCTACCGTATACCCTACGTTCTGGTAGGGATGCGTATTCCAGAGGATGAATGGCGAGGGAAGGATACTAGTCTTACACACTTAAAGGTATTTGGCTGTGACTCATTTATTAAGGTGAAAGATGTTTACGGAGAAGCCATGAAATGTAAATTCATTGGCAAAGGCTCAAATGAAATGCAAAACAACTTTCAGGATATGAAGAGTCACCAGGTTATCCGAAGCAGAGATATTACATTTGTGGACTCGATTTATGGAGCCAAGTCTATGACAGATTCAAGTAGCTTAATGAAGCTAATACAGAAGAGTCAAGTGGTGTTAGTAGATATTCCATAGAACCTCTAGAGAACTACAGAGAATGTAGCTAGTTTGCAGAGCATTGGGTTTGGTTCGAAATCACTCAGAGCCTTAGGTTGGAGCTCAGATTACGAGTTTGAGGGGTCCGAAATTAGTAGGTGCTTCGAGGGATAGTGGAAGATATATCTGAAGAATACTCTAAATGACGGAGCATCCTCCAAGGAGGAGGCTCGAGACTCCACAGGTACGAAGATTCCACCAGAGAGTCCAGGGGCTCTTAGTAAGGTCCTCTCTTTATCAACAAAACTATTTGTATTGACAAAGAATGGTGAACCAGTCTTATTCAGAAGCCTTGAGTAGCAAAGAATCCGTACAGTAGAAGAAGGCTATTAATAAAGAGATGGTTTCACTTGAAAAGAACCATACGTGTTCCTCATCAGAATATCATCAGGAAAGAATGCATCACAAAGCTTGTCGATGTTCATGGTTAAAGAAGAGCAGGATGGCAGCAAAAGGTACAAGGTTCGATTGATGGTTAAGGGTTTTCAATAGAAATGGGAGGTAGACTACAATGAGATTTTCTCTCCAGTTGTGAAGATGACTATAATCAGGTTAGTCTTGAGTATTGTAGCTGTATGAGCCTTCTTATGTGGGAGCCTTATACATCTACACAGCACAAAAGCGAGGGTTTTTAGCTAGCTAGACAGAAAGAAAACCTAGAGTGCAGATTGATGGAAATTATGTATGGACTAATTCAAGCACCAAGGCTATTGGTACTGAATTTTGACAGTTTTATGCAAAAGGATAAGGTGCGAGTAATGTGCCATGAACCAATATTGCTACTATAAGAACATAGTTCATCCTGCATTAGACAACTATTAAAGGCTGATGACATGTTGGTCGCAGGCTCTGACATGACAGAGTTCAACAAGCCTAAGTGGTAGTTTCCCTTAGTGTTCGAGATGAAGGATATATACTCTGAGAAGCAGGTGCTTGGTTATGTGCTTACAGTTGGTGTAACAACAGTCGAGTGGGAGTCTTTAGGACTAAGAAGGTGTATCATTATGTTACTATTATAAGGTCTTGTGTATGACAGTTGCTAGGCGAGTAGGAGAGTTGATTGATTGAAAGAATTCTCTTAAGAAGTTAAACTGTGCTCAGGCAGAAAGTGTTTAATACTGTGACAGATATACTAAGATTTTGATTCATCTTGTGAAGAATATAAAGTTTTAAAGTTGGGAAAAGCTTGTTCGGATATTGATTAGTGAAAGGTCCTTATCTTTGTTGAAGATTCTTGGAACGAAGAGCCTCACAACGATGTTCACTAGGTTGGTGATGAAAGAGAAGTTGAATTTCTGCGCAGCTTCAACTGGCATCCGAGTAAATTGATAATGGATGATGGTGTCTTACCAGAGGAAGGTTATTCCCAGTTTAATGATGTTAGTTCAGGATACCTTGTATCGAAAGTCTCCTAGCCATGCGTTTGGTTAGTACATCGTATTCTGTATGTTTGGCGGTACAGAAAGGTTAGAGCAGTAGCATTGTTGAAGGGAAGGTGGTTCAAAGTTTACAGAGATTACTTGAGATGAAGAGCAGTAAAGTGATCAGCCTCGGTTAAGAAGAAGTTTGATTTCATTGGATACTCTTGAAAAATAGGGTTATACTATGAAGATGCAGATGAGTAGAATCAAGGTGATCAAAGGTTGTCAGGTTATGATGACTGGGATCAGGAAAAAGAATTATGTGTATACTTTGGAAGCAAAAGTGATAACTTTTGGTGTACAAAAGCATAGAGGTTCAAAACAAGTTGGATTAAAGCAACTTGGTCATAAACAAGTTGGGTTCAAACAACTTGGTCATAAACAAGTTGAGTTCAAACAACTTGGTCCTTGTGTTAAAACAGGAGTCCATGGAGTATAGGTCGAAAAACTTGTTTGGTTTGAGGTGGAACTACAAGGAGCTCAAGGGGATCGTAAAGCTGAGGGTTTTTAGGTTAGTAACAGTGATGTTTCAGGGGCTCAAAGACGATTAGAGGACAAGCAACTTAAATAAAAGACAAACACGGACCGCTTGGTAAATGAGCAGGAAAAGGTACACCTTGGTATAAAGGTGGGGGCAAACATTATGGTAACCAAAGTACCTATTATAGAGGGTGCAGAGGGTAATGTTGCTAAAAATAAGAAAGTGAAGAAGTCTATGGAAGCTAATCTAGGGAAATTACTGAAGTACAATGCCTGGTCGACAAGGTGGTCCCCGATTTGACTTTCCAACACGAGGAAAAGATGTTGAGTATCGGTTATGTTTAAGTGTTACTACTAAGGTGGAAATTGTAGGAAAATTAATAGTAAACTTAACATAGTTTAGGGACTTAAATGTACGTTGTAATATAGATTAGGATTAGACTAAAGCTAGGAATTGTTTTGCAAGGCAAGGAGTTTCCTATTTGATTTAGGAAAGTTTTCTACCCCCTCATCCCTATAAATAGAGATGAGGGGGGATGCTAGTTATTCATTCTTCTTCCTCGTTGTAATAGCTTTATTAGGTTTTTAATAAAGGTTTGGTACGAGGGTATAACGTGTGCATATTCATGTCGATTCTTTGTAGTCTCTCGTGTTTGCTACTTGTGCTCGATACAACTCGCGATCTAGCATTCCGCGATCGATCTTCGGGTTTGTTGTCGTAATTATACAACACATTCAAGAAAACAATGAAACTTGACATGATCATGTTATAATCAAATTCAAGAAAACTTTACATTTGCAATTTTGCATAAATATAGTCTACAATGGGTTGAAATCAGTGAAAGATTGACTTTTGAGTCAAACTATTGACTTCTCAATGGATTTTATTCTCTATGGAAGCACATATGATACTGAAAAAGCTACTAAACATGTTTCAGGAATAGAAAGCTACTTCACTAAGAGGGATGTAGTTATTGTTGGGATTTATTAACTAGTTAAACCATTAACTACGAGTGCGCAGTGGATGGAGCTAGTTTAGTATCATGAATTAACACATAAAATAAAGAAGGGAATACTTACCTCTTGATCGTGATCTTGAAAACAAAGTGGTTAAATTACCACATCTACGGTTGCTCACACAATACGTCAAACGAATACGCCAAGTATGCTAGCCTTGACTTCACGAATCAAACACCAAGTGTACCTTCTAGTAGCTAGTACCAAAACCAAACACCACCTTGTTGCTCAGAACCGAAAAACAGGAAACCCTAATTAGGTTTTTACCGAATTTCAGTAGAGGGAAAAATGAAGATCCGAAACCCTAATTTAGGGATCTTGATGTTGTCGAACAAGTATAGCAAACCGAAACACCCTAATTAGGGTTTAGGAAGCACATATGATACTGAAAAAGGCTACTAAACATGTTTCAGGAATACAAAACTACTTCATGGAGAGGGATGCATTTATCAAATAAAAACAACATTACTTATTTTTCCATTTAGCACGACGGGTTATAAGCGCGGTAAAATAAGTTAAGTTAGTACATTAATTATTTGTTTTTGTACTGTTGCCTTATGTTTCTTACTGTAGGGCTACAAAATATAGAATGTAAAATTTTGATAACAGTTTAGTGAGAATATGATCACCACATGGATTCAAAGTTGACTTTTGAAAGTCAAAGGTGGTGTAAATATAAACACTCAAAGTTTGAAACATGCTACTGATGCATGAAATTTAGTATCATGCAGAACTGAAAACGGTTTGTTACCAAAAAGCCATGCAATGATGTAAAATTTTAATTAAATGATAGTAGTATGTTAATGTGGTTCATATTAGCGTTAATTTGATAGTAGATATAAAAAACACATGGCTTATCTATGTAATTTCTTGTTCAAAGTCAAGTCAAAGTCAAAGTCAAAGAAAACTCTGTAAGCAGTGAAATTCAATAAGGAAAGGTTTACATAATCATACAACACCAAAATTACACTTTTTAATTGTTCTTCTAAACTTTAATCAGGTCTGATGCAATTATTAAGCTTTAATCCTTCAAAATTTAGGCTATCAGTTGTGTATTTATAAATAAAGTCTTGACCTGAAAAGTCAAACCAACAAATATTTTGCATGAACATGAAACTCGTGATGGTCAAGTTATAATTTACTTCATTTCATTGTGTGGCATGATAGAATATTAAGTACCTTGCAAACCAAAAGCCCTAACAAAATGTATAAAGTTTAACAGTAAATAATCAAACTATATTAGTATGACTCATGGTTCAATATCACATTGCCAATGACATATATTAGTATCTACGACTACATAAATTAGAATTAATGCGCTATATAGTCAACATTCTTCTATCCTCTCTCCTTTCGCTCTTATGCTTTCCATAGCAACCAATATGCATGGGTAGAAAGTGATGCCTTGGTAAACTGTTTTAAGAACAATTGCATTTTGTTTTCATCTCAACTTGACCGCAGCATAAGACTTGGCCGTGTCTATTGCTTCGGTTACATGACTTATGCCTGGTCCTTTCATACAAATGTAAGAATATACTTGATATCAAAATTAGATCAATGATGCTTAAAGCATGCAATGCATCTGCTCATCCGATCGTCAGTGTTAAACTTGTTTTACCAACAAACATAATTTACCTGGACTAAATTTGGTTCACACATAGCAGGTGTAAATGTGAAAAATAAACCGAAGAAATGTGAAATGTATCAAGAGTAAATTACATTGCTAGTCATGTTTAGTCACTGATATAGAGAAATTACTAGAGACCCCTTAACGTTGGACTTCTGCGTGCTGCTCGGGACCGTTATATCGGCTCGCTATCTCCAATCACGTGCTTGGCCCACGAGGTTACAATAGTCTTTTTTGTTTTTTCCCCTTTTCACAGGGACTAACCATGTAATTTACTCTTTAAGTTATTTGTACATCTTGCTTTTATGACTTGTACAATTTTCATCTTCTTTAACATTGATAACGTGCAAAGGTCACACGAAATCCAGCTAAACCACAAGGACTAACGATGTAATTTACTCAAATGTCAAACAGTGTTTTTTTTATCTTCGTTTTCTCATTGACCATATGAATGGTCTTTGGTTGTCCACGTCACCAAAACACAAGATCTTGTTTACATGACTTTTTTTCACATTCACACACTTGCTATTTTCCCAAATCTCTCTTTCAAGTTTCAACTTCAACTGTCTTGTTGGTTTGTGTTACTTCTCAAGATAAACCGAAATTTAAGGTAAAGCTCATTATTCTTATGTTAGTTTGCTCAGTTTGCAACTTTGCATCCCATGAACTTGTTATAACAAACACCACTTTTTAGCACTCTAATTTTAAGATTGCAAGGATAACTTATATTTGCAACAAGTGTAGTAAATGAAGTATCATTTTGGTACCATTATTTTTAAAAGTCGTGTGAATCAAAGGTATATCATCAAGGCCTCTTTTTTTTTGAGGGTGTGTGAGAGGAGTTTTTCAGAGAAAGACTTCTTAGAAGCCAGCTTGCGCAGAATTTCTGGGATCCTTTGCACAGAGAGCACGAATTAGTTTTATAAGGGGCGCGTTGGCACAAAGCGCAGAGGCAAAAGAAAGCTCACATCGCAGAGAACGGAGCCTCATATTGTATCGTAAGAGTTGAAATAGTACTAAAATCTTTGCTCTAGCTAGATAATCTTATAACAATGTCATTTTATATATTGGTGGTCAAATCCAGGAAGTGTCTTTGTGATACAGAAGACTTTATAGTGTACTTTTCGCGCAGTAAGGTCTCATTAAAATTTCACAAAATTTAGAAGACGGGGCCCTGTATATGTATATGACTTGATATCGATGTGCCTTCATTTCATTAAATTTGTTGGACATACGTCACCTTCCTCAGTAGTCATTCTTCTTTGCGTAATCTCTGTTACTATTTATGTGTGTACTCTTTTTGTGTGAACATTATACTCGATGCCAGGAAATGTCACATAGAGAAATACTTGTATATTCTGCTCATAATATGTGACATCGTTATCGAACATATGCTTCGATTTGCATCGATTATGATGGTCGCATCATGTGTGTTGAATTTGTGTTGATGCGACTTATTGTTGTTATAATCATATCCTTGCATATTATGAGTTTTTCTCTGGGTGTTCAGAATTTTGGTTCTGTCTCAAAAGGTGAATGCTCATTACGCACTTTGAGATGTTTAGGCTGCTAACGTATCAGTAGATCAGAGTCTAATGGTTTCTGACAGTATTTAATGATCGAGCAATACCAGATGCGATGGGATGACTTTGTAAAAAGCTGTAACTAGAGCATGTTCCTAGAGCGAAAGCAAATTCATAAATCAGGTTGAATATGGTGTGGTACACCATATTATTTTTATGGACAACTCTGATAGTAGAGAGATTTGTTTCGGAATGTGTTGTTTGTCGTGGATAAGCTGACAGCTGTGAAATTATAGCCGAGGTTAAGTGTTGATCGGGAGATATCTAAACGTTGTGATTCATAAACGTATTAATGGTACTAAAAAGTTGTTCTATGAATGTACGAAAGCCTCTTTAGATTCTATCGGGGCGACAGCCAGATTCTATTATATATATAGAAGCATAATGGTTCGTTGAGAATGTGAAGAAAGTTAACGGGCAGTGGGAAATATAGTTTGGGCTTTGTCCTTACAAACTTTAAACATCATTGCTGACTGTCTTTTTCACATATATGTCTGTTAATTACAGTAGTTCTCCGTCTCTTTTCAAATTAACAACAGCTTGAAGCCTTGAACCCTACTTACATTAATGGCGCGGTCAAATTCAACTTTCTCGAGTTCAAAAGAGCTTCATGTATGATAGTTTTTTTTAAGTTTTCGAGGTGTGACACCCGCAACAACTTTGTTAGTCATCTTTTTAAAGCTGTTGAGCAAAAGGGAGATCCAATAACTTTAAAGGATGTGATGGAGTGAGGAAAAATTGCAAAAAAAAAAGAAAAAGGGGAAAAGAAATCGACAACCCAGCTCTTTTAATCCATTTTGAAGAATCAAGATTCTTATCATTGTGTTCTCTAAGGACCCTTGCAGGTTATTTGGGGGCTTTGGAATGAGTTGTCAGATTATGGTAGGTGCGGAATGAAGGCGAGTGTTTAACTTCGTTGAGCAGATGTCTTACAGTCTTTTATGACGTGGAAAGCAACAGAAGTCCGCCAAAAGCAAAGTGGGTGCGGTTTGATGTCCCACCCGGGTTTGCAATGTCTCATATGCCACCACAATTTATCTTTCATTAAGCTTGCACTAGACATAGGCACTATGTAGAAAGAAATATAAGGCTTGATGAAGCTGCGTGGGATGGAGGAAGGCTTTGAACGAAGCCGGCAATCTTCTGTGGTGGGAGTGAAAAAGTCTGAATGGGTTAATTATTCCGTAATTCATTTGTGTCAGTGCGTTATGATTTACTTATTCGAGCTTAGGGGCAATTAATTCTGCTTGAGAATTCCGCGCTTGTTGCATCTTCCAATTCGTTAACATGTTCTTCCCTTGGGATATGTGAATATCTTAAGATTTAGCCCTTAACTCGCTAGTTAGGCCTTTTTCTTTCGATCTTTAACCTTATTGACAGCGGGCGGGGAGAACTTGAAAATGGGAGATTATCAACCTCTAAATGAACCGAATGGTAGAGAAAATTATGTTGTCCGAATCTGTGATTTGTCTCCAGTACCCGCTGACTATATACTTTCCAGAGGCATGGATCGAATCGTTGGCGCTGGTAATTCGAGTTGTTGACAGACAGAATAGTTTAGTTGTGGTCATGAGAGACGACGATGAAGCTATCCCTTTCTTCTTATAGGACACTTGTAACTCTTGCAGCTCGTGCTTTGCGTAAAGATGACGCAGGATCTGAAGGTGATTGGTCGCCAGATAATGAGTGCCGGACCTTGCGGGTTTAGCCGACCAGGTTATATGGGCTGTTGGACACGATAGATCGTGTCAATCCTAGACCTATGTATGTTTGGTGCCTCCAGAGAAAGGCTGTTTTTAATCAGAATATGCGTTCGGTCTGACGGTTTTTGTTTTTTTTTTAAGCATTTGTTCAAATTGTAAGGGAGTTTTCCGAATCCTCTTGATAAGTTGCAAGAACTTATTTCTTTTAAGCTTGTTAAGTTATATGCAACATCGAAGTTAAGAATCTGTGAACCTAGAAGGAACAAACATGATGAAAACTTTGTTGCGTGGGAGAAAGGTTCTTATTGTTCTAGATGATGTTAATGATAGAAAACAACTTGAGGCGTTAGCAGGTGAACCTGACTGGTTTAAATGGGGAAGCAGAGTTATCATTACCACACGAGATAAACAAGTTCTGTCAGCCCGCGGAGTGAAGGTCATTGACGTCAACCTGTTATCGCGTGCGGGGAAGCGATGTGTCTCTTGTGTAAGGAATGCATTCAAATGAAGTTTTTCGTTGAATGGGTACGTGAACTATCAAGACAGGTTGTAAAATATGCTGATGGTCTTCCCCTAACGATCGAAGTTTTGGGTTCGATGTTATATGATAAAAATAAGCCTGAGTGGATAGATACCCTAGAAAAACTAAGAACAATTCCTTTGAGGAAAACCTTGGAAAAATTGGAATTAAGCTATACGAGTCTAGTAGATGATGACTACAAGCAAATATTCCTAGATGTTGCATGCTTACTCAAAGGTTGGCAAATAGATGATGCAATTAGGGCGCTTGAAAGCTGTGGATTTTACGCTAGAAATGGCTCTTTTCCTCTTTTTATGAAGTTCTTGAGACAGAGATATCTCTCATAATTATCTATAGAGGATGGGTATTTTGGGGATGCTGAAATGAAACACATTAGAAGAATGGGTATGAATATTGTTCGTGTCATGTAGTTTTGGTAGAGTGAAATCTAAAAATCATGAAAACGCATAGCGGGTTGTGGATATTTTTAATAATGAGGATTTATAGATTTATTGGCTTTATAAAATTGGGTAAAAGTATCAAGTTATTTGGGGTTTTGGTAAACTAAAAGGCGCGCAACATAGTTTTCTAAATGTTCAATTTAGTTATTGTAAAAAAATAACGGGTAATTAAAAATGTTTGTTTTTTTATATTCAGAAATTAGCTTCCATGATAGCAATGACATTTCAACTAACACATTTGAATTACAGGACCCCAGCAACACATGTATTAAAACTGGATTTTGTACGTGGATTCAAATTTTGAAATTTCAAATGAACGATCTCGCAAACATGTATGGAACTTAGATTTCTTTCATGTGGAAGTTCTGCATCTGCTGGTAATGGAATATGTAGGTACTCAGCCAAAATCAGCTTTTTCAAAATTTGCAAAGGTGGAAAAAGAAAAAAGGTTAGTTCTATATCGGTTTCCCTCTTTAGTTACTCATTAACAACCAATCAATAACATTTATCTGTCCATTTTTTGTTGTTATTGACAGGTCTTTTAATAGGAAGGTTCCTAAAGCCACTATTTTTCAGGAGTTAGAGACCCTTGACCTTAGTGTTGGCTCGAAATTCTTGACCACTAATTCTTTGAATTATGCTCTATGATCTTGGTAAGGAAGTTCATTCTCAGGTTAACTTCTAATTAAAGAGGTTTACTTATTCATAATTGTTTTAGTTGGAAAAAATATTTCACTTGCCTGCTGAAAAGTCCAATACTCAGGAACTATGAAACCTTTTGTAAGTTAAAGATGTTGAGGACCCTTCACATCGGGGTATTACACCGAATTTGAAACGGTAAGTATCAAAGATGTCGTTGATTTTGTCAAACTTCAGATTCTGCTGAAGGCCATATTTTTATGGACTTTTTTTATGAGTATTGAGTGGGAATGTATACGCGCATTGCGGCGGGGCTCACTTGTTTGCAGCACATGTATTAATATAAGTTATTTATATAATTTAAACTTTCATAGAATTGTACGTTTCTAACCCCTGTCGTTTATTTTAAAATTATTAGGTAGTTTAGGGTGTGCTTTGAAAGTATATTTTTCTTAAATATATATACAGTAAACTTCTACATTTTTTATAAAATCGTACGTATATCGGAAGCATTGCAATATTGTGCTCGTTTTGTTCGCAATTCGAAGATCTTTGCGCGAGTATTTTTTTATCTGAATGAATCGGTAGATATGTGTTATATATTTGATAAATACAGTTTATTATATAAGAAAGTCGTAAATAGTTAAAAGTTAAGGGTACGTTTTGTAATTTTTTTTCTATCTATATTAAACTTCGACATTTTTTATAAAATCATGCGTATGTCGGAAGCATTGCAATATTGAGCCCGTTTTGTTCGCAATTCGAAGATCTTTCCGCCACTATTTTTTGATTTGAATGAGTCGGTAGATATGTGGTATATATTTGATAAATAAAGTTTATTATATAAAAAAGTCGTAAATAGTTAAAAGTTCAAGGTCCGTTTTATAAATTTTATTTATTTATTTATTTTGGGCCCGGGAAAAGTTTTTTTACAGTTTGGGCCGTTGTTGTTGGGCTAAAAATTTGGGCCGCAAAATACGACGTCAAAACGACGTCGTATTTTTCCACCTATAGTATATATATTAATAATGAGATTTGACATGATATTAAAGATGCTCGTATATTATAAATAAATTCAAGAAAAGTTTTGATTTGCATGTATATCTTCTGCAATGGGTTTACATTAATAAAAACTTGACTTTTAAGTCAAACTATCGAAGAACATATATTTTATAGTGTTTACTGGTACTGAGAAATGCTACTAAACATGTTTTAGGAATATGAACTTACTTCACTGCCAATCATTTGCGAAAATCCATTTTCCGATAGAACTTGAAGCCGGGAACAACGGAAGAAGCTAACATATAAATTGACATTACTTCTTGTTTCATGTAGCACTAGGGGTAAAAGTGATGTAGAAAACAAGTAAAATGGTATACATGTCTTGTTTTTACTGTTAGCTTATGTTTGTTACTTTTGGACAGTGTAAAATTTTGATAACAGTTTAGTGAGAATAGTATCACCACATGGACAAAGTTGACTTTTACAGGTCAAAGGTTGTGTAAATATAAACATTGAAACATGAATGAAACTTTTGGTTCATAGTCATAAATTGTATCCTCACGGCAGTCCAAAGTCCTTCAAACAAACACATCACCATTGATTGTCTTAAACGATGGTTTGTGTGATCTCAATTATCTTATTCATTTTGACCCCTAATATTTGTCTAAACCCTAATTCAAATCATACTAATCACAAAGATAAAACATCTTCCAGAAAGTATTTGTATGAGAAAGTATTTGTATGTTGAAATATCTAAAAATTCTGGAACTTAAATCCTGCTGGCTACCAGAGAAGTTACCCGTGAATCTTGATCAATTACAATGTTTAGAGAAGCATCCTAACAGAGTGAGTTTTTACGAGATACTCCAAACAGTATATGTGAGATGAAATGTCTCAATTCCATCTCCCGTGTTGTATTCAAGTTTCAGAATTGCCTGAGGAAAGCATTTTTAGGGTGAAAGGTCTGTGTATTATTGGGTTTAGATGGCTTCTTGAGTCATTTGGTTTTACATCTGAGATAAAAACCTCTGATGATGAAACTTACTGCTACATATAAAGCCATGAATAGCAGACACCGAAAGCAGAAGGCTGGTGTAATGCATCGAGAACTTTTTTTATCAGGTACTTTCTCCCTTCTCTATTAATTGTCCTATGTTCCTCATTTAAAACTTTCGAATGTTAAGGATCCAAGAAACATGGTAGACGCTAACGAGCAATTACTATTCTACACAAAACTCGCCTCTTGCAAGCAATTAGAAACATCCAAGCTATGTAAGGACTCGAATTGCAGTATATGCAGTATAATTAAATCAGGTTTTCACACTGCAAAAAGGAAAACCGGAATATGGTTGACTACAAGTTGCCAAGATTTTGTCAATGATAATGCACATGCAGAGATGATTACTTGATTACTTGATTTGTGTACAACATATTAACATTGATTACTTGATTTGTGTACGGTATCATATTAAGAACATACAATGTGTCTGAGCTTGACATTTAGACTAAGATGGGGAGAATTTTAGCCAGAAAAGAATCTTTGCCAAGATTGCCATGGTAGAAATCCACCTACAAAATCGACAAGATACTACAATATTAGCTACCATTAGACTTGATAAAAAGCTTCCAGATGTTCTATACGGGTGTTTTGTATTGCGTTATAAAATTACTCTATATACTATAATAGGGTTAAAACGCTGCCCTTTTTGGCAGCGTTGCTACAGTACCCAGTGTTGCTACAGTACCCGGCCCAATGGTTCGGCCCATTTGGCAATTTTTTTTTATTTATTTTTTTTTTTTTTTTAGGGAATGTAAAAAAAACCGCTCGGCATAAAATAGAAAAAAAAAAAACTACAAAAATATTGACTTATTCAGATAAAAAAATACTCGCGACATGAGACCCAACACATAAGCCCATATATAAAAAAACAAACTATTAAACATGAGACCGAAAAAATAAACCCGCACAAATAAAAAATAGAAAAGAATAAAAATAAAATTTAAACCCAAAAATTAACCCGCACTATTAAAAAATACTCGCGACATGAGGCCCAACACATAAGCCCATATAAAAAAAACAAACTATTAAACATGAGACCGAAAAAATAAACCCGCACAAATAAAAAATAGAAAAGAATAAAAATAAAATTTTAACGCAAAAATTAACCCACACTATTAAACATGAGACCGAAAAAATAAACCCGCACAAAATACAATAAAAAAAACGCCCTGCAGTAACGCGCGATTCTCATTTAAAGCCCATGTTCCTATAATATAAAAAAAAAACTATTAAACATGAGGCCGAAAAAATAAAACCGCACAAAATAAAAAAAATAATGTCTCGCGTAGAATAAAACGACGTAGTTTTGTTCCACACGCTACAGTGCTCGGCCCTTTGGGCCAACCCATTTGGTTTTTTTTTTTTTAAGGCAATGTAAAAAAAAACCGCTCGGCACAAAATAGAAAAACAAAATTACAAAAATATTGACTTATTAAGATAAAAAAATACCCGCGACATGAGGCCCAACACATAAGCCCATATATAAAAAACAAATTATTAAACATGAGACTGAAAAAATAAACCCGCAAAAATAAAAAATAGAAAAGAATAAAAATAAAATTTTAACGCAAAAATTAACCCGCACTATTAAACATGAGACCGAAAAAATAAACCCACACAAAATACAATAAAAAAAGTCATGTTCCCATAAAATTATATTAAAAAAAATGTATAACCAAAAAAAGAAATCTTTAAACATGAGCCCCACACATAAGCCCATATAAGAAAAAAAAAACAAACTATTAAACATGAGGCTGAAAAAATAAAACAACACAAAATAAAAAAAAATAAAAAATAATAATGCCTCGCAACTACGCGAAAAAAATTAACGACCCGCAGCAGACGCGCAGGGTAAACCCGCTTGTATATATACTAAAATTGAGTTGAACGCGCCGATTTTGCAGCGTAATTATATATATATATACGGAGTTAAAACGCTGCCGTTTTTTGCAGCGTCGCTACAGTACCCGGCCCAATGGGCTCCTAATTTGGGCCGGCCCATTTGTCAAATTTTTTTTAGGCAATGTAAAAAAAACCGCTCGGCATAAAATAGAAAAAAAAAACAAAAATATTGACTTATTCAGATAAAAAAATACTCGCGACGTGAGACCCAACACATAAGCCCATATAAAAAAAAACAAAATATTAAACATGAGACCGAAAAAATAAACCCGCACAAGTAAAAAATAGAAAAAAATTAAAATAAAATTTTAACGCAAAAATTAACCCGCACTATTAAAATATGAGACCGAAAAAATAAAACCTCACATAATGCAATAAAAACGCTATGTTCCCATAAAATTATATTAAAAAAAACCCGTATAGCCAAAAAAAAAAACCTTTAAACATGAGCCCCACACATAAGCCCATATAAGAAAAAAAACAAACTAATTAAACATGAGGCCGAAAAAATAAAACCACACAAAATAATAATAATAATGCCTCGCAACTATGCGAAAAAAATTAACAACCCGCAGAATGAGTTAAAACTACGTCGTTTTGACGTTGTTGCGTACCAGTACTCGGCCCATTGGATCCCATTTGACAATTTTTTTTTTTGGTTTTTTTTTTTTTTTTCTTAGCAACTTAAAAAAAAATTTGCTCGACACAAAATATGAAACAAAATTATAAAAGTACTTATTTATTCAGATCAAAAAATATCCGCGACGTGAGACCAAACACATAAGCCCATATAAAAAACAAACTATTAAACATAAGACCGGAAAAATAAACCCGCACAAATTAATATAAAAAAATTGTTCGACACAAAATAGGAAAAAATATTACAAAAGTACTGATTTATTCAGATCAAAAAATACCCACGACATGACGCCTAACACATAAGCCCATATAAAAAAAAAACTAACTATTAAACTTGATGATCGGAAATAATAACCGCAACTAAATAAAAAAAACTTACCGCCTCGACATCAATTTAATGCCTGCGCGTATTTTGCTTAACATATTTACCCAAATCTATAAAATTATATTAAAAAAAAACCCCAAAATAAGCAATCCCCCCCCCCCCCCCCCCCCCCCCCCCCCCCCCAAATAAAAAAAACCAAAACAAACCTTTAAACATGAGGCCCAACAAATAAACCTCATATAGAAAAAAAACAAAGTATTAATAATGAGACCGAAAAGAAAAAAAAATAAACCAGCAAAAAAAAAAATTAAAGCCCGCAGCATCGGCGGGGGCAATCACGCTTGTATTTTATTATATAGGTTAAAAACGCTGCCGATTTGAGCAGCTGGTGCTACAGTACCCCGCCCAATGGGCTCCCAATTTGGGGCCGGCCCATTTTGGCGTTTTTTTTTTTTTTTTTTGTTTTTTTTTTTTTTTTTTTGTAGGCAAATGTAAAAAAACCGTTCGGGCATTAAAAAAAAAAAAAAATCCTACAAAAATATTGACTTACTCAGATATAAAAAAAAACTAGCGACATGGGCCCAACACAACAGAAGCCCATATAAAAAAAAAACAAAAACTATTTATAACATGAAGACCGAAAAAATAAAACTCCGCACAAATAAAAAATAGAAAAGTATAAAAATAAAATTTTCAAACCAAAAATTAAACCGACACTTTAAACATGAGACCGAAAAAAATTAAACCCAGCACAACAATCAATTAAAAAACGCCTGCGAGTAACGCACAATTCAATTTAAAGCCCAGGTTTCTATAAAATTATATTAAAAAAAACCGTATAGCAAAAAAATAAACAAGAAACCTTATTTATTTTTAACAATCAAGCCCCACACATTAAACTTCATTATAAGAAAAAAAACAAAAACTATTAAAAACATGAGGCCGAAAATACGAGAAAGAAAAAATAAAAACGCACAAATAAAAATAAATAAAAATATAATGCTCGCGTAGAATAAAAGACGTAGTGTTTGTTCCACAACGTTACAATGCTCGGCCCTTTGGGCTCCCAATTTTGGGCCAACTTCATTTGGCTTTTTTTTTTTTTTTGTAGGCAATGTTTATAAAAAAACCGCTCGGCACAAAATAGGAAAAAAAATTACAAAAATATTGACTTGAGATTAATTATCTAGATAGTGAATAGGTACCACAACTACATGCTCTTAATGAGTGGGAGTACAGCGGATGAACAACTGAGAGTGAAGATTGAAGTCTTCCACTAAATAATGGTCTGTAGGTTATGTTTTAATAATAGGCATGTAAACTAGGCGTATAATTAAAACAAAAACGTGTAACCCATAAAGCTAAAACGAGTTGACTCGTGATGCCACTGTTGTGATTTAACATCTAAGTAACCAAGTTACTACGAGTACGCAGCGGATTTGGATCTAGTAATAGCATATGGTTAACACTAAACAAGAAGTAAAAGAAACGCGTACCTCTTTGATAATTGATCAAGAAAACGAGTTAAAGCGACTAACACAATCGCCTCTACGGTTGCTCACACAATCACGTCAACCGAATGTATTAAGCTTGCTAGGCTTAACTTCACAAATCCAATACCTTGTATTATAACCCGATTACCAAGCAAACTCTTGAATTAGTAACCGAAAAACCAAGAACCGAATTAGGGTTTTAAACCCTAATCACCACCGAATACCACTTGGACTGAAAACAGTTAACCGAGAATCCTTATGAGGATTTTAACTTCGAACCTTGAGTGATTAAACTTGTCTAGCCAGGAGGTGAAATAAGAACCAAAAACACTTGATGGTGTTATGCCCTATTCGGTTATTAATTAAGAAATGAAACCCAAAACAACCCTAGAGAGGGGCCTGGAAATTTCGATAAGGGGAGAGCAAAGAAAACCAAGAACTGATTATGGTTTTAAGTTTGTAGGCGTGTGTTATGGGTTATGGGGTGAAGGGTATATATAACCCTTGAAACCTAGTTGTGATAGACTTAGGATATAAGTCATATGCTTATCATAATTACCCATTCCATCTTCTTATCCTAAACCGGCTCTTAATATCCCATGATATATTCCAAATCGATTCCTCTTTGTTTCCTAATTCAACACAAACACCACATCCTGAAGCCATAGAGGGCCGGTCAAACCAAGCACCCCTTGGGTTTGTGTATTGTCGAATTAGTCCTTTTCGTTTTAATATTGTGAAGTATAAATACATTCTCCGTGTATTAACGTGTGTGCCCCCAATAGGCTCACATATTCGTAACGTAAACGTGCTAGTTCGACTACCACAATCCAACACTATGCGGGTGTTTTGTATTGCGTTATAAAATTGATACTATGATATAATGATCAAAATCATATAAATAGCTATAACAAAATGAAGACATATTGCAGCTACTTGAAGCTCTGATAATCACAATCAGGGGCAGCTCACTAAGTATGTATGAGTTGAAAATGCAATAACTAATGATCGTTTGTAAAACACAAATGCAAAGCGCCCGTAATAATTCACTAATCATATCATATATTTTTTCTAACAAAAAAGATCAATCTTGAATCTTTCTTACCACAATTAGGGCAGCGTATATACTCCTTTTCAATAAGAACAAGGCCTGAACCACCACACTCAGTGCATTTCTTCTAAGCTACCTGCCATGAAGAAAACTACAATATTAGTTTATAACCAATATTAAGGTGTATTTGTGATTGCTTATTATACTTCTTAATGCTATTTGCAATAGTAAAATCCAAATATCCTATTTGAATTTGCTTTGCCACTGGTTATATATGGACTTAAAAGGTAAAATGATCACGCAACTCTGAAACCGATCTGAACTCATAGTTTTACACTCCTATAATCCAATATGCATAACTAGTGGGTGTCCGAGATTGTTTATCTACACTTAAGATAAACAAGTCCGCATGTATGTGAGCTTGAATTTAACTGCCTATGTGCCATAAACATTTGGATAAGCACTCTTAAACGCCCTCTTAGTTTGTAGTTACTTATATCTAAGGGAGTGTTTGAGTAGGCTATGTTTAATAGCCAATTTCTCCACAAAATGACTCACAATCCCATGAAATTAAGCTCTTATCCAAACAACTTTAATAAGTTCAATATCATTCTCAATATACAATACGCTATTAAGCTGCGAATAAGCACCCAAACATCCCATAAATTATGCGCCATAGAAGATTCAAGCTCAACACATTTTGAGCCTAACTTTATTTGACATATTCAAAAAAATCTCCGCTATCTCAAGTACCGGTATCTATTAGTTAACCAACAAACCATATGCGATATATATATAACTTATATTCATATCTTACACTTCGTTCTCGAGTTTATTTAGGTGGGGATAGAAATTATAGGTAAAGAAGAGAAAAGAAAAGTTGAAAGGAAAGGATAAGAGAGAATGTTGTTTTATCGAGTTGGAAAGAAAAGAAAGGTAAAAAGACATAATTACATTTACGCCTTTTTTAACATGTTAATTTTTTATCACAACAATCGAATGTAAGAGATTTATGAGTACTGAGGGTTATATTGGTCATTATATACTCAATAGTTAGTTTGGGTGTAGTTTTGTTTCCGTCCAAATCCGCCCATATGTGGGTGGATAATTTTTAATGAAAAATACTAAGAACTTTCGTGTCATTTCCTTTGTGTTCAAGAAAAACGTTTCTTGTCATTTCGTTTCATTCTCAAAAGGAGCTCGAGAACGAAGCGTTAATGTAATAAGGCTCAATGAGACTCGGGTGCCTAGATGTATTAAACACAAAACAATTCTCTTGCTAAATTCGATTCCAGCAACCACAAACGGCGTAACTCCAGCTACAAATTCCAAAAGACCAAAACCTTATATATAAAAAAAACACATTGTTCAAACTCAAATGAAACTAGTAGTAACTTAATCAAATTTATAAAAGTAAGTTACCAATTGTTCCAACAACAATCTGCCACGTAATGTCCACGTCGGAAACTTCACTCACTGCGGTGATTCTGCTCCGGCCGCGATTCCCTTAAAGTTTCCGGTGACTGATCGGATAAGGATGATGTGGTACAGTTAATAATATTGAATTCATGACCATGGTTGTTTACTATAGTGTTTTTTTTATGAATGAATGATGAAGTTTGAATATGAAATGATGCTGAGAAAAAGCCACGTCAGCAACTGTTTTGAATTTCGGGGGAATTGGTTTTGGGCTCATTTAACAAGTAAATATTTCATAGTTGGATTATTATTGAATAGCATTTGTTTTATGTTATTGGGTCTATTTTACCAAACGTTTTGGGCTCATCAAGTATTCTGAATTAGAATTTGGTCAATTTGAAAAGTTTGGAATATTTAGCAGTGTTTTAAAAACCGGGTTTTATATGGACTTGGCCGAGCCGACTTTTACCGGTTCACGATTCAACCGGTTTAACCAGGGTTTTAAAACACTGAGGCTAACATCCTTTTTGTTTGTTTTATATGAGTAAGGATCAAATACAAAGTGAAAGTAAAATGAGAATGAAGAAAAATAATCTCAGATGCATATTTCAGATACATTTTCAAAAAGCAAAAGATATGCATCTCTAATTAAATTCTTTTTTTAATTTAAAATGCGTGGCTAAAAACATTTTTTATTCTTTTTATTTTGTTATTTCCTTTAATTATAGAGGAGAGTTATTTAAGATACCTTCCTTTTCTTGGATACTGGGGGACCAATCCTAGCCATTCATCTCAAAAAAATAAGGGTGGAGATTAAAAAAAAGTTTTGTATTAAAAAAATAAAAAAATAAATAGAAAAGCGGAAGGGTAATTTGGTAATACTACAACAACAAAAACTACCTCGCGTTTCTTATTCATCGCCGCTTCATTTCAATATCAAACACAAAAACACACACTACTACACAAGTTACATCCGATCAAAAATAAACACACAACTAAAACTCACACTCAAGAGAAAAACCCTAGATCTGAAAAAAAAATCATCAAAATTTAAGAAAAAATCATATAAAAAATGGTGATAGGTAGAAAGTCGCTGGGACAAGGGATTTCGGTAAAAAAAACCAAAGGAAATTCAATATTAATTCAAGATAGAGTTTTAAAACATCACAAAATACGACATTTTTAGTGTTATTTTGCATGTATTATACTGTTTATAAAGTTTTTTGATGAATATTTTGTCATTGTTATGTTGCAAGTCCTTGGATTTTATATGAGAAAATACTTTATGTTGACTAACTATTGTTTATAGATGTTTAATGATGTTATAGTGATAAGTTTTAACTGATTAGAAACGATAGTTGATTTGATATTGCTTAATGGAGTGTTTTTGAGATGAAAATGACGGCCTTAAGCTTTGCCGATAATGCTTAGCGCCTTCTTATGCCTGCGGCACAAGCCAAGTACTGTGAATATGCCTTCGGCTAAACCGAGGCTATGCATGTGAAAAAGCGGAATGTTATTGTCTTCGCCAAACCCAGAGGCTATGCCTTGGCCAAAGGGAAAGGATATGAAATCATAAAAAGCAGGCTAAGACGCAGGCTATTCCTTCGGCAAAGCTAAAGGATAAGATTCGCACATGCTTGTACTTTCAGCAAAAGCAGAATGCTTGTTGTAAATAAAACAAATAAACCATGATTTGTTAGATAATATCATATATGATAATTATAATATGAAACTGTAAATTTTTTTTATAATATATCATATATGATAAAAGTTAGGTTTTAAAGCTTTTATACAAATTTTTAACATGTTATTTGTATGACAAGTGTGATTAGAAGACTTAGCAGATCAAAATTATATAGTGTTATTACAAGTGTTATGACAAGTGTGATTACAAGGTAAATAAAACAAATAAACCATGATTTGTTAGATAATATCATATATGATAATTATAATCTGAAACTGTAAAAAAGGTTTATAATATATCATATATGATACAAGTTAGGTTTTAAAGCTTTTTTACATATTTTGAACATGTTATTTGTATGACAAGTGTGATTAGAAGGCTTAGCAGATCAAAATGCATGCGGTTAAGTAAGCGGCTAAGCCGCCGAGAAAGCCTTAGGCAAAGATGAAGGCTAAGTTAAAGGCTAAACCTTCAACAAAACATAGCATATCACAATGTATGTGTTTACGTATGCAGCAAAGCCAGTGAATATGCCTTCGGCAAAGCCGAGGCTATGCCTTTGGAAAAGCCGAATGCTATGTCTTCGCCAAACCTAGAGGCTATGCCTTGGCCAAAGGGAAAGGATATGAAATCCCAAAAAGCAGGCTAAGACGCAGGCTATTCCATCGGCAAAGCTGAAGGATAAGACACAGGCTGTACTTTCGGCAAAAGCAGAACGCTTAGTGTAAATAAAACAAATAAACAATGATTTGTTAGATAATATCATATATGATAATTATAATATGAAACTGTAAAAAAGTTTTATAATATATCATATATGATACAAGTTAGGTTTTAAAGCTTTTATACAAATTTTGAACATGTTATTTGTATGACAAGTGTGATTAGAAGGCTTAGCAGATCAAAATGCATGCGGTTAAGTAAGCGGCTAAGCCGCCGAGAAAGCCTTAGGCAAAGATGAAGGCTAAGTTAAAGGCTAAACCTTCAACAAAACATAGCATATCACAATGTATGTGTTTACGTATGCAGCAAAGCCAGTGAATATGCCTTCGGCAAAGCCGAGGCTATGCCTTTGGAAAAGCCGAATGCTATGTCTTCGCCAAACCCAGAGGCTATGCCTTGGCCAAAGGGAAAGGATATGAAATCACAAAAAGCAGGCTAAGACGCAGGCTATTCCTTCGGCAAAGCTGAAGGATAAGACGCAGGCTGTACTTTCGGCAAAAGCAGAACGCTTAGTGTAAATAAAACAAATAAACCATGATTTGTTAGATAATATCATATATGATAATTATAATATGAAACTGTAAAAAAGTTTTATAATATATCATATATGATACAAGTTAGGTTTTAAAGCTTTTATACAAATTTTGAACATGTTATTTGTATGACAAGTGTGATTAGAAGGCTTAGCAGATCAAAATTATATAGTGTTATTACAAGTGTTATGACAAGTGTGATTACAAGGTAAATAAAACAAATAAACCATGATTTGTTAGATAATATCATATATGATAATTATAATATGAAACTGTAAAAAAGTTTTATAATATATCATATATGATACAAGTTAGGTTTTAAAGCTTTTATACAAATTTTGAACATGTTATTTGTATGACAAGTGTGATTAGAAGGCTTAGCAGATCAAAATGCATGCGGTTAAGTAAGCGGCTAAGCCGCCGAGAAAGCCTTAGGCAAAGATGAAGGCTAAGTTAAAGGCTAAACCTTCAACAAAACATAGCATATCACAATGTATGTGTTTACGTATGCAGCAAAGCCAGTGAATATGCCTTCGGCAAAGCCGAGGCTATGCCTTTGGAAAAGCCGAATGCTATGTCTTCGCCAAACCCAGAGGCTATGCCTTGGCCAAAGGGAAAGGATATGAAATCACAAAAAGCAGGCTAAGACACAGGTTATTCCTTCGGCAAAGCTGAAGGATAAGACGCAGGCTGTACTTTCAGCAAAAGTGGAATGCTTGTTGTAAATAAAACAAATAAACCATGATTTGTTAGATAATATCATATATGGTAATTATAATATGAAACTGTAAAAAAGTTTTATAATATATCATATATGATACAAGTTAGGTTTTCAAGCTTTTATACAAATTTTGAACATGTTATTTGTAAGCAGATCAAAATTATATAGTGTTATTACAAGTGTTATGACAAGTGTGATTACAAGGTTAATAAAACAAATAAACCATGATTTATTAAATAATATCATATATGATAATTATAATATGAAACTATAAAAAAGTTTTATAATATATCATATATGATACAAGTTAGGTTTTAAAGCTTTTATACAAATTCTGAACATGTTATTTATATGACAAGTGTGATTAGAAGGCTTAGCAGATAAAAATGCATGCGGTTAAGTAAGCGGCCGAGAAATCCTTAGGCAAAGATGAAGGCTAAGTTAAAGGCTAAACCTTCAACAAAACATAGCATATCACAATGTATGTGTTTACGTATGTAGCAATGGCAAGAGCAGAGGAAGAAGATCCTATAAGAAAGTCAAAGGAGAAAACAGCAAAAAAGAAAATCAAAGAAGCTAAAAGAGAGGCTAGAAAGAAACTAGCTAAAAAGAAACAACCTGAAAAAGATACAAAGGAAAACGTATCAGACAATGAAGGTAAATTTATATTACATAAACTACTCAACTGATATTATTGAATATCAAATATGATTGTCGATATGCTTATAAACAATTAATGAAAAAAATGCAGAATATGATGATTAAAGTGATGACGTCGCTAACAAAGAAAAAACCGATGAAGAAGCTGCAAAAAGAAAAGCAGAATTATTAGCTGAACTAAAAGCTATCGAGACAAGACTTGAAAAAAAAAGCTAAAGATGCAGCAGAAAATGAAGGTACATTTGTTTGTTAAAAAACTACCGTATATCAAATATGATTAATAATGTGGTTTATAAATGTAAAGATAATGATGTGAATGTCAAATGAAAATGCAGATGAAGCTGATAATGAAGAGGATGCTGACAACAAAGAAGAGAATGATGATAATGAAGAGGATGCTGACAACAATAAAGAAGATGATGAAAAAGAAGAGGATGCTGACAACAATGAAGAGTATGATGACGATGAAGAGGATGCTGAAAATGAGAAGGATGCCGATAATGAAGAGGATGCAGAAAATGAAAAGAATGCTGATAATGAAGAGGATGCTGACAACAATGAAGAATTACTGAGGATGTCGACATATCAGACATAGACTGGTGCGGGTACATACTTGACTGCTTGCACACCAGTAAGAAAAACTGGAAAGATGTGAAGACATGAAAGAACTTCTACTACGGGCCACTCACATTCTTATGCGTAAGTTATATTCAAAATTTTCTAACAATTTTTTCTATCAAATGTTAAATATAATATCCACAAAATGTAATCTAACACTTTTTTCTTTACAAAAAAAGATGCTCTACTTGGACTCGACAATCTTCCCAGACCTTCGAGTTCTCCGTCACAGACCAGCACTTAGAAGCTGGAACACTACAACAATGAAGAAAAGGATAAAAATGGAGACAGAGACAAGATGCTTGGGAAAATTGGAACATCATGGAGAGTTTGATCCTGAAGAAGAGCAGGATGGGATGAATGTGTACAATGGATTAGATGTCTATGTTCCACCGATAAACGATAAAGAACCAGAAACAAAAGAGGTAAAGAAGTGTTGCATTCTTTTGGTTTTACTAACAAAGAATGCAACCACAACTGCACATATAACACATGATAGTAAAAAAACTATGAACTTTTTGAAATAATCATATATGAAAGTTTTGATATATCAAATATGATAATTCATCTACATATATCACATATGATACTATGAAAAATCTAAACTTGTTTTAATAATATATGAGATAGTTTTGACATATCACATATGATAGATAAAATGTAACTTAATATGTACATCAAAACTAATCCGTGCTTGTTTCGCAGGAGTATTATGAAAAAACCGTTTTGAAGTTTGATATAATTTTTGACGAAAGATCAGAGCTGGTTAGAACGTTGAGAAATGGAGTGAAAAAATTTGAAGGCGACCAAATGATGATTGATTTCTGCAAGCAATACGGGGAATTGTTTAATGATAATGAATTCAATCTCTATGAGTCTTCTAAGGACGACGATAACGAGGGTGAGCCTGATGGAGATAATGAAAACAACAATCATGATGATGATGGAGCACCAACAGCAGATGCAAACAAAGAAAAAAGAAAGTGAAAATCAAAAGAAATAGAGAAAAAAAAGAAGAGATTGATAAACAAACAGAAGAAAATGGAAGTGAATGAACCGAAGAAAGTGGAAGTGAAGGAACTGAAGAAAATGGAAGTGAAGCAACAGAAGGAGAAAGTGATGGAAAGGAGGAAAACATGAATGGAGACGAGAGAGAGGTTACAGTTCAAATGGATGTTAACAATCAGAATAAAGAGCTCAATAAAGAAAAGGATGCCAATGAAACTGAAGACAATGACAAGATGAACAACAATGACATGAAGAATGATTCAGTTCAGGAGAAACAAGATACTGATAAGGATGAAAATGCTAAGGTTGACAACGTTAAGGAGAAACAAGGTGATGATAAGGATGAAATTGGTGAGGATGAATTTTGTTATACACAGTTTACCGACTCACAGTGTGAAGAGATGGAGAATCAAGCAAAGGAAGAAATTAAAAAGAAGAAAACATCTAAGCGTAAGACCGGTATAGAAATGACTCCACCATCATTCTCTTGGTTTATCCCCGGATACAAACAAGGTAGAAGAAAGGGCAACAAAAAGAGTCAAAAAACCGTCTAGATTTATTGCTTCTCCATACATAAATTAAAAAACAGCTACAAACGGAAAAGCAATACAATTACCTTTACTCTTTTAATTTCTTTATCATTTCAATTTCTTCACATAATATCATATATGATATATGTATGATTTGTTTTATGCAGAGACTTCATCTTTGAAACGAAAGAAGGAAATGCAACCATCCAGGATTATATGCAGACATTAGCCCCAACCTTGAAAATCGAATCTAATGTCATTGACACCTACTGCTCAGTTTTGAACCATGAACAACAAAGGAAAGAAAACAAAGCATTTTTTCCACACAGGGGTGATTGTAAGTACCTTAAACCTTTAAAACTAAACAACTACAAATATATAATGTTTGCTAAACATAAAATATGTTGTTCTATTTAAACAGACAAAAGATATGTTTAAGTGGAAGAAGGAAGACGGAAAGAAGTATGATGAAGTGAAGCAATACAAAGCCTTTTCTGACATGATGAAAAACGAGTTCAAGAAAGACGATGAACTGAAAAAATTGAAAGATCTAGAAATGGTAAGAAACTTGCTACACCTATTCTCTGATTATAAACACATTACATTATTTTGCATTAAGATTGATACAACAATACATTTCCAATCATATAGGCATTCTTTTCAATTATAGCCCATGAACACTACTACCTCATAGTATTCAACTTCTTAAAAGGCACTACAGTGATCATTGGCAACTCAAAAACGTTGATGACATATGAAGAAAAATACAAGGAGGTCTGCGATGTTCTGGTAAGCAATTAAATGTTGTTATATGTATGATTATATTAACAGTATCATATATGATATTATATTTTTAAATGTAATCAACTATTTTTAAATGTATGATATCATATATGATACTATGATTGAAAATAAAAATCTCTAAAATGTTCTTATTTTTTGCAGAAAAACATGTTTTCCATGCATCTTAAAGAAGTGCAACATCAAAGAGCTAAAGATGTGTTGAACAAAAAGCCAACAATCTTAAGGCCTAAATAGGGGACAAAGGAAAACAACACAGATTGTGAGGTTTTCTTGATGATGCACATGGAGAACTACAACGGGGAGAATGCAAGGAATTGGAACCTGTAATTCCCAACAGAGGAAAAAGGAAATAAATTTGATATAATAAAGATGGGGATGAGGTTCGCTGCAAAAACGCTGACTCATGAAATTAACATACATCGTGAAGAAATATGTAAACAAGCACTGGAATTTGAAGACCGTATAACTGACAAGAATTTGAAGAAGCAAATGATCAAGGAGGCAATCAAAGCAAAGAAAGAAAAACAGTTTTCGTTTCTTAAGTAATTTTAGTAATAGTTTGTAGTTTATGAACAGTTGTTAATCCTTTCCACTGAGAAGGGGTACATGGTATGCCGGAGAACCCCTTTGGGGTTGCTCTGAGCTTGGCGGTTAACTAGTCGTCGAGGGGCTTCTCCGAATAGCACCGCTAAGTCATACCACCTACCCTGAGCGAAAGTGCTTCCCCACTAGGATTTTGGTTTAGACTGGTAATCTAGGATGCCATTGATGATACAGTAGTTTCTATCACATTTTGGGGGCTTTAACTGGTAATCTAGGATGCCATTGGTGGTACATAGATTGTATCACATTTTGGGGGCATTAACTCTGTAATGAAACTAAGTAGTTATGAATTATGATTAAATGGAAATGCCGAAACATCTGCAGATTTTAATTTTGAATTATGTCTATTTTGATACAGTTTTCATTGCGCAAATTGGTAATCAATTTGGTGTTTTAGCATTTAGAACAGGAAAACAAAATATGATAACTCAAAACTTGTTAAATACAGCTATCAAATATGATAACTCAAAACAACAAAGGAACAAAACCTGTATATCATATATGATATTCAGAAAGCACATTTGATTTCTTTTCAAAATTTGTTAAATACAACTATCAAATATGATAACTCAAAACAAACAAAGGAACACAACCAGTATATCATATATGATATTCAGAAAGCACATTTGATTTCTTTTCAAAATTTGTTAAATACAACTATCAAATATGATAACTCAAAACAACAAAGGAACAAAACCTGTATATCATATATGATATTCAGAAAGCACATTTGATTGCTTTTCAAAACTTGTTAAATACAGCTATCAAATATGATAACTCAAAACAACAAAGGAACAAAACCTGTATATCATATATGAAATATATATGAAACAAATACTAATTTAAGAAGATCCAAAGGCATAAGTGAACAAACGCATATGATAATTCAAGTAAAAAGGAATCTAATGTCAAATCATATATGATTTCAATATGATATCATATATGATACAACTTATAAAAAACAAACAAACAGCTTGGTAAACTTATCATTGTACCAAAATATACTTATTCATGAATCAAGTCTTCATCTTCTTCAGACAATTCTTCTTCGTCTTCAGCCAAATCTACTTTTTCTTGAACAACTTCCTCTTGCACTTCTTTTTGAACCACAACTTCCTCTTGACCCACTTCTTTTTGAACCACAACTTCATTATTGACCTTTTTAATCCTCCGCGAGCTTGTCCTTCTTTTTATGATTGGTTTACGCCACACAATGAAACATGAATTCCCGTCCTTCAAACCTTTTTTCCACATTGCTGTTCTCTTTTCCTCCTTTGATACTTTACCTTTTTTCGTCATGTTGGTCGATCAAAATTGGATTTTTAACATCAACACAGGCAGGCTCCGAACTCAAACAAGCTGCTCTAATATTATCAGTTTTTGTTCTTTGAAGGAGGATTTGGACAATCAGCTTCAGCCTCTTATCTTTTTAGTGAACTTTTAACTTTTCTACAAAAGCGCCTAACCTTGGTTAATCTTTAATCAAAAAATGAACACAATGATAAACAATAGAAGTTTGTCTTGTTCGCATAATTCTCAACAACCACTTTTTCTTACAATATCTGTTTCTTTTGTTCTCAAAGCAGCAGGTATTAAGGTTCTTCGTCCAACGCCTCAGAGTTTGTTTGTTGTGGAATCATTTCAACATTAGCTGTCTTAAAGTCACAAAAAATTGATTTGATTTTTATGCCAACATCACAAAAAGCTGACATATGAACAATCAATGAACCATCTCCTACGTTCCGCAAAACATTTAAAAAGCATCAAAATATAATTTAAAAAAACTGCAGTGTATATTCATGTATTGTATTACACATAAAAAAAAACTAAGAAGAAACAACAAAAACTTACTTATAAAGCCCTTCTTTTTGTAAAAACAGATCAACTTTCATTTTTTCCTGTCTTTATCATTCCCTTATCCACAGATTGGAGGCTTCTTCTTCTTCTTATTCGGCATTTTATTACATATGGACTCTCTGTGCTATTAAACACCTCGGTTACTTCAGCAAACATTTCGATTCTATTGCAATAAATAAGCCAAAAATATTTCTTTCTGTACCAACTAAACAGCGAATACGAGTTGTAAAAATTTTAGACGCATGCAGTTCAAATTCTTAAGAAGGGGTCTTAAGCTAGGCATTAGTTATCAAATTGTCTTATGATCCATCTTTCTTGTAATTTGCTTTGCTTCTCCATCGTCCGTCTCAAATAAAGTTCATAAAATTCATAAGTGTCAAACCAGGATTTTGTAAAATAAGAGGAAAAAGGAGTTCTCCTCTCTGACGTGATGTGGTCCCTCTTCATCCACATATGAAGAGTCAATAATATTTGTAGTGAATCCAAGTTGAAACGATATTAATTAAAAAAAAAATCTTTGTTAATCTTATGACTTCCTATAACTTTATACTCTTCCATCAACTTTCCCCAACTCTATACTCAAACTCTTCGAGACCAATGTACATAGTCCATATAATTTTATTACAGCTTACTCTTTAAAGTCAGTGTCATCATGATTTTTGCACATATCTGAAAGAGTAATACAATAAACTTTTAACAATTAATTCATAGTATCAAATGTGATATAACAAATAACTTAAAAATCAATTATATGATAATACAAATGATACCAAACTAAAACTGTATATTGAAATATCATATGTGATAAAACAAAAGAGTACTTGTGATAAGAGATTAAAAACTTCCTTATGCAGGAAGATCCTGCCTTGGGTGATATGCCACATGCATTAGACGATGCTTGACCACCAAAAACTCGCTTCAATAGCAATTCCCTCATTGTCCAATTTGGCGGTGACTAATATACTAGGTGCTTTCCCACAATAGCTTTCTATTTGCTTTCAATAAGCCAAATATGTTTTGTTAAGTATTTTGTAGTTTCATTCTAAAGCAAACCCGCAGCAACCATAACATACTTCCTGTGATTGTCTATCGCTGTAATCGGAACAAATACACCATATTGTATCTGAAAAAAAAACATTAAAAAAAACTAAAATAACTCAAACTTACTACAACTAACACACTGCCTTTCAAAAAAGAATTTTATTTTGTTTTGTCTTAATGGTAGCAATCATACGATACAATCATCGCCAATACTCCCTTGTATTTGTAATTAGAAACTTCTTCGACCAAAAAATAGCAGTAATTCCAGCATTCTCAACAAAGTAATCAAAAGAAAAGTAGATTCGTGCTTTCTTTCTATTTTCATCTATGAATAAGATCTGAACATTGTTAATATATTAGCAGTTCACGCTTCTATAAAAAAGTTCTAAAATCGACATTAGTAACGTGATCAAGCAATATAAGAACCTTGATACCGGTTTCGAAAGTGATGAGCTCTTGTTGCACTCATGTTTACACTAGCAGCTTTCACAATAATACAGCTTGCTAATATAAGTCAAACTGCCTATTTGTCTTTGACAAAAGCTTGTACTCTTCACGTTCAAAGCTGTGATTATGAAATAGTATCAAACACATTTCAAACAAACTTTCTAGTATAAGTATCAAGATTAACACAGAACGCACAACACGTGCTTTGCATCCAGTTATATGAAGGTTTGAATTTCTCTTTTGTTTGTCACTGTTCCCTAAATCTAGTGTGTCTACGTATATTCCTTTAGGGTAACCCATCCTATTGCAAACTAAATACTTTTGTTTAACATCTCCATTCAACATTCTTTTCTGACATGAACGCCTAACTACAAACCCTGCTTCTGCAGCATACTTCATATATGCAAAAACACAATCATCAACTGAATCATAAACATTCTCTTTAACTAGTAAAACATCCGCAAAAACTTTTAGAATGTAATAAACAGTTCCACTAGGAGTATCAAAATTAGAATGAGTAACAAACGATTCAGGAGTACACAACGCATTTAACTCTGAAAAAAATAAAATGAAAATGAAAAAAATAAGTAAATGTTTCAAAAGAAAATGCAAAAAATCACATAAGATATCACAAATTATATATATTATAAACACAGGCTGTGATATCATATATGATATAATATATCTAAAACAAATGAAATATGACATGTCATATCATATATGATATCAAAAATAATATATATAATAAACACAAGCTGTGATATCATATATGATATCACAAATAATATTTATAATAAACAAAGTCTGCTTATTAATAACTAATAAGTTACAAACAGTTTAATTCAAATAATATAAGCACACAAATTGATTAAAAAAAGCTTATGAACATAGACTTACTCTTAACAGCATTAGTCTCATTACTCTCCTTCTCATAAGCAACGGTCTCTTCAGTAAAAGCATTAAGAACAGTACCAGACGGTACAAAACTTTCAACAACAACATCAGACGAAACAGAATTATGAGAAACACTAGATCGCGCACTGGAATGGCTAGAATCCATAAAACCTGATTAATAAAATCAAAATAAGCTAATAAGCTAGCTTATTCGAAAAAAAAATCTAAAAATAAAAAATATATAATATAAACAAATCAGTTAAATCTAACCTGATGTTAATGAATTAAAGAAGGATATGCTCGACTAAAGAAAAAGATGATCGATTGAAGAAGACGATGATCAATCGATTAGTTTGTTCTATTAGTTAAGTTATTCGTTGGTTGAAGAGAGAGAAAAAATAGATCGAAGCTAAACACACACTATATGTGTGCATTAAATGAGACGGTTACTAAAAAAATTTCTTTTATATTGGACAAAATAGCCCTTGTAGTGTAAATTGTGAATTCAATCTCATTCGTTGGATCATATGAAGATAGAGGGTGGAGATGAGTCTCCTAGTATCTAATAAAAGTTTGGTATCCAAATGAACTTAAATCTTTTTGTTATCCTCTCTCTCAATTGTTAAATACTACTGTATAATACGAGTAGTAGCTTTAGAAATGCACATCTACAAAGTACAAACTCCCAAAATAGCACATCTAAACAACGTAAAAGTAGATAATATGTCTAGTTTCATGGTTATGTGAGTTTGTAGGGATATAGCATATTTGGTAGGTGATAACACATGTAGTGTTAGATATATTACAGAACCTCTTCATCATACATTTGACATTATATCATATTCATGTTTGTACTTCCTGTACTAAAGTATCACTCCTACTTACATAAAAGTAGCGTTCTTCTTTTTATGTCAAATGATTGACTTTTATAACTAGTGGAGAACACTAAATGCTGTTTTTTACTATAATGTTTGGATATATAAGCGCGTAACTGACTAAAATGTCTTGTAGTATTGTAAAGTTGTGTTCAATATGTGTGAGTAAAAGATTAGAAAACCTATGTGTTTAAACTCAATAAGGTTTTATCAGAGGGTTTCGAAAAGATGTGCAATAAGTGTCATCGTGTAGAGCCTCCATTTAAGAGGGGCCACATTTTAATTAGTTTTACATATAAATATGTTCAATATTAAATATATATGAGCCATATAATTCAAGTTTGCAGCAATTTCTTTTTAGTTTACAAGTTTAATAGGGTCTCTTTATTGTTATTGACTTGGGCCAACGAAAACAACAAGACAACCTTAGGTTTTACTAAAGTTATTTCAACGTTTTCCATTGAATTCTAAGAATTTAAGGGCCAAAATACATACCGATATTAAAATTTTAAGACCTTGGGTATGTTTGGCGAAATAGGATAGGGCCGAGGCTTACATTATAAACACAAACTGAAATAAACATGTTTGGAAAATTAGCTAAAACTTGAGCTTATTATCGCAAAATTACTAAAAATAACATTATTAAATAAACATATATTAATATAGTTAGTTATGAGTTGTGGTAAATAAGTAATTTAATACTACGTAGTTTAAAAGCCTAATCTATTATCTTTAGCCTCTTTTATTCGGCCGAGGCTTATAGTTTTAAAAGTCTCCATAAACCTTTACGTCAAACAAGACTTATTATATGAGCCGACTTATTTTAGAAGTTTAAGCCCCTGTGAACCCGATGAGCCTTTTCCCAACCAGAGCCCTTATACGAGTACACATATCCCACACCTTCATGTATAGCTCTCGCAAACATGTACTATCTCCGTCCCATAATAAGTGTCCACTTTGACTTTTTTGAGTCTTTCTTATTCAACTTTGAACATAAATATTTTTATTTGTGCTACCCTGTACCAGATATCATAGGTAATTCTTCTTATGGCTTAACAAAGTGTAGATGTCATTGAGTAAATCCGTGAAAAATGATGTTTGCAGCTCGAATATCACATTCCTTTCTTATCTTTTCTTCAGGAGTCAAGTCCTTAAAAGTCTGCGTTTGTGTTTCAGCAGGTCTTCCTGTTGCTTCTTTGCTGGGAAAGTGACTACCTTGTATTCAAATGGACCTTTGAGAACATAATCAAGCAACATCTTTTCATGTTCTTTCCCCTCAATGTATAACAACATACAACTTTGCCAAGTATCATATCCGCCTTTTTCTAGCATATGTGGTCTATTTTCAGCTCCAGCATCAAGAACGTTTTCAACAAGTGTAGACATGATGAAATGATGATTGTGTGAAATGATATTAAGATCGATTCGATGATTACGAAGTGTTGTGTTGTCTTGTAATGATGAAGATTAAGTGTTTAAATGATTTTGTGTTTCAAATATTATGAATAGTATTTTCAGCAATCAAATTCGCAGGTTTTAAAATCACAGAAACCAAAATCGCAGTATTCAAAATCGCTGAAATGATAATCGTAGGATTCAAAACAATTATCGCAGGATTTGATTTTTGCAACTTTTCGTTGTCGTAGAATTCTGTTATCGCAACTTTCAATTTTCGTTGGTTTCAATTGTCGCAGGATTCTGTTATCGTTGGGATTGAATTTCCGTAGGATTTCAGTTTTCACAGGAATTCCGTTATCGCTGACAGTTTTCATAGGAATGCAAAATCGCTTAACTAAGGTATTGATTTCGCTAAACTAGGGTATTGATTTTCGATGGATTACAGTTTTCGCAGGATTTTGATTTTCGCTGAAACCACCCAAAATCGCAAGTTTTTCGAAAAATATAAACACGAATTTTTTGTAAAAAAACACATTTTTTGATGTTTTTAATCCGTTTCTTTTGCAAAACAAGCTTTAATATTGATATATCTTTGATAAAAATCTGAACTTTATAGTTTTTAACCACAAAATCTTGATTTTTAATCCATTTCGTGTGCCTTTTTTTCGCAAAAATGAAAACGTAACAAAAAAACTAAACAAAAACGCACACAAACATCACTAGATCATCCCATGGATCTTGATACCAATTGAAGAGAATACAATGTATCACTAACACACGATATGATCTAGAGTTTTAGAGAGAGAGAGAGAGAGAGTTTAGGTGAAAACTTAGAGAGAGAGAGAATGATAATAGCATAAGTGTAAGAGTAAGTTTCACCAACTCCTCCTAGTGTGCCTTTTATAGTGCAAGGACACTTCACATGTTTACCTATGGAAGGGATGTGGGATAACATAATACAAAGTAACGTAAACATTAACTAACGACCTAAGACCTGACATGACCTTGATTGACCGACACTTTTCTATGTTCCTAACACAATCAAACCCTAGACCACTCGCTAAAATCATGTCCTTGCACGAACTCGCATCTATGCGTCATGCGTTGCAAGTCATAATGTGGTAGCAAATTGTGTCATTGATAAAATTGAAAAGACTTTATAATTAAAGTTTATTAAACCAAAAATTCGAGCAAGTTCGTCGTGTGAGAAAATTATAGTGTAAACCTAACCAAACTTTATGACACATAAACTCGCAAGAATATTAATTTAATTAAATCAAATTTCGATAGTTTAACGTCCGTTTAAATTTAAAAAAATAGGTCACAAGGAATAATATATGTATATAACGGGAAAAATTAAACCAAAATTTGAGCTTACTCATCGTAGGAACATTACAGGTGAATTTCCACACCTCCGATAAGCTTGCAAGAACATTGATTTAATTAAAACAAGTTTTGATAGTTTTAATATCCGTTTAATACTATCAAAAATCTTTTGCGTATAATATATAAACAATTCACAAAGAAAACATATAAGCACATAAACAAACAGAAAAAAGGTAGAACTCATAATATCAAACGAAGCGGATCTAGCGGTTTTATGGTGTAACCCATAATATCAAACGAGTTGGCTCGTGATGCCACTGTTAGGATTTAATAATCTAGTAACCATTTACTACGAGTACGTAGCGGATGGATCTAGTTTGGTATTATGAATTAACAATAAAATTAACACGTAATTTTACTAACCTTTAATCAATAGAATTACTAAGACTATTGATATACTTGATCTTGATTCTTGAAACCATTAGTGATTAAAGTATCACCTCTAACGATTGCTCACACTACACGTAACCGAGATACGCTAGGATGCTAGTGCTTGCTTCATGATCAACAAACAAACACTACGTGTTCTTGTTACCTAAAAATGCATGATCGAATCCCTATGTGGGATGTGTTCGATCGAACGAGAATGAAAGAGAAGGAAAACCGAGCTAGGGTTTTGTTTGTGATTTTGAACCAAATGAACCCTAATGGGATTTAGGGTTTCGGTTGATTGGGAGAAGGGAGAGCCGAGCCTACAAGGGTTCGGTTTTAAGGTTTGTATCAAGGGATTAATGAGAGGGTAAGGGGTGTTTATATACTCGCCAAACTTGTTCTCCAAGTTTGAGTATAAAACTCCACCCCTTTCCAAAGCCCGACACATACCACCCCTCCTAGATGCTTCTATGCGACCGAACACAAGGGAGGAGTCCTGAAGGTTTTGGTTTCCGACATCTAAGTCCTTCTCCTTTTATTTAACATGTAGGGCTGTAAACGAATCGGACGAACATGAACGGAGCCTTGTTCATGTTTGCTCATTTAATTTTAGCCGGGCAAATAAACGAACATAATCATTTAAATGAACAAATTTTCTTGTTCATGTTCGTTTATTAAGAAATATGGTTGTTCATGTTCGTTCATTAAAACATTAAACGAACATAAACAAATGAACATACACGATCGAACGTAAATGAACATAAAATTTACAAAAATATACACGATATTGTGTTTTATTAGTGTTGTTTTGTTTAGGTAAATCAATTTTAAAACTATATAATAAAAAGATGTGATAGACGAACATAAACATATATATGAACATAAACGAACAAATAACCGGACGTTAATGAACATAAGTAAACGGACAAGACTTTTGTTCATGTTAGTTCATTTAACTAAACGAACATAAAATGTTGTTCATGTTCATTCATTTAATAAATAAACGAACATAAATGAACTTTTTACTGAACAGTTCATGAAATGTTCATTGAACGTTCAGTTCGTTTACAACCCTATGTATTAGTTAGTTTATAACGTCTAACGGTTAAACTAACGATCGTTAAATGATTTCGTGAAACATATTATATATTTAATATATATACACGATATATATATATATATATATATATATTAAAAACATAATAAATGTGTACTCTGTGTGTATGTGTGTGCCCCCGATAGGCTCATGTATTCCTTAGCCGTATAAATAATTACTACGTAACGAGCATTTTCCAACAATACCCTCTATCACCTCTTAGTTTTCTTCTTGTGGCAGAAGCTTTACAAGTCTTCATTATGGATGCTTGTAATAAAGGAAAATATAAAGGAATTTGGCTTTTTAGCAGTGGTGCGAATCTTGCTATTTTACAATTTACTGATGATGCCTTATTATTTGGTGAATGATCGAGGTCTAATGCTAACACTCTTATACATATTCTCCATTATTTTGAATTGGCGTCAGACCTAAAAGTTAATATTGGCAAGAGCATAATCTTCAGTATCGGGTTCCCTAATGTGGACATCGACAATTTTGCTTCCTCTCTTGGTTGTATTCGTGATGTGCTTCCTTTTATCTACCTCGGGATTCTGGTAGGTAAAAGGATGAGGCTTTGTGATGGTTGGGGCGAGATAGTTTTTTGAGTTAGAACTAGGCTTTCTGCTTGGAAAGCCAAGTCCCTTTTGCATGAAGGAAGGATTACTCTTGTTAAATCGGTCCTCGAAAGCCTTTCAATCTATTACCATTCCCTTTTTAAAGCCCCTACATGTCGTTTCTTTTGGGGCTTCAAGGAATCTCATCGGGGCATTTGTTGGGTCAAGTGGAAAAGTATGCTTCTTAACATGGATAAGGGGTGGGGGTTAGGTATTGGTAGTTTCCAAGCTAAGAATTTGGGTCTTCTTAGGAAGTGGAAATGGAGGTTTCTCATGGAGAAATAAGTTCTTTGGTGTTTGGTCATTAAAGATTTTTACCAGGAGGATGGCGGGTTTTTTTCCTCGTCAAACTCTTCCATGGTTAGAGGCATTTGGTGTGACATTGTCACACCTCAGGTCAATATTTTTAATTCTGATAATTATTTTTTACTTTTATACGATACGTTTGAATCTTGCAGTTTACCGGGAAGTTAACCCGCGTAAATCTAAAAAACATCATCGGATACGTTCCGACTTTGGGTTTTGTTTAGTTTAGATATTATGAGTTATTTTATCTTTTCTAAGTGTTTCGTAGTTTATGATCACTTCCGATACTTGTTTTTACGTTTTAGCGTATAATTTACGTTTTTCGCGTTTTTGATCAAACGAAACCCTAGAAACCCAAAATATTTTCGTGTAAACTTTAGTTATCGTTCATCTCGTATTGATAAGTCAAAATTTTCGTTCATGTCCCCCCTCTTATTATTTTCGAACGCCTAAACCAAACCAAAACAACCATAAGCTTTGAAATTAAATCAAAGGCATCTTTTTAAAAAAAATCCCATGCATGTGTATGAAAGTGACACATGAGGGAGTCCATTTCATGCACACTTAACCATTCAAGTCAAGACAAATGCTTACTTATGCAATTTAACCATGTTTAACTAGCTAATGTACTTGAATAATGAACCATGATCCAAAAATTTGAACCCCTTGGTCCTTGTGGTTGTGTTCGGCCGAGAAAGGCACACACACACTCTTTTGTGTGTGTTAGTCACTTGATACTACAAACCAAGAAACCCTAAACTCTCTCTTGACCTATAAATACACCACTATAACACACATTAGGTCATACTTCATTTCTTAGCCTCATCAAAATCTCTCATCTCTCTTCTTTCCCTCTCCTTGCTCACGGAAAACAATCACCCCATCTAGGGTTTCTATATCTTTGATTTCTTTCATAATCCAAGTATACTAGGTTCATTTTTAAGGTCATCTAAGGTGGTTTGAAGTATTGGTTTATTGATTTAAGGGTTTATTTCAAGATCTACAAATTAGGGTTTGGTTATTATTTGGGGTTTTTCAAGATCCAAGTCTTCTATCTTCATTCTTGTGATTTCTTAAGCTTGTTCTTCATTTTTGTAAGCTCATCTTGAAACTTATACTTTCATTTCTACTTTCATTCTACATATGTTTATGTTCTTGCATAGATCTATGATTCCTATGGTGTTTGTGTTGATTTTTCAAAAAGAAATGAAATAATATCTTGTCATCTTTTATAAAAATGGAAGTAATATGTTTATGACTTTATGATCTTGGTGAGGTGAGTTGAAAAGTGAGTTGCAATAATAGAAATGAAGAGATTAGGTTAGTCTTAGGTGTGGTTTTGTAGTGGATTAGTTGTGAATGGAGATTAGGCTAGATTAGGCACTATTGTGAAGTTTGATGTGAATTTGAAAGCATTTGTGAAATACATAGTTGCTGATCCAAAATTGTTTTGAGGTTTTGGTCGACTTAGGAATGTTTTCATTAGGCGTAAAAGTAGTTTTTGGAGAGCTCGTTTCGAGTAGATAGATTTTCATGTATTGTACACTAAAATCGGACTTAAAACGGCCAAGTTATAGCCAAATGAAACTTGAAACATTTTTCGGCAAAATAATTAATATAGGTGCTGATGTGAATAGTAAAATGAGTTTTCGGACGCTTTCGAGATGATTTGAGCTTTTAAAACACTAGCGAAACATATAGTATCACATATATATTGATTAATATCAATAAAAACGTCGTTAACATATTTTAAGGAAAAGCGTTAAGGGATAAAATAGCAAGTTTGGTAAATTTTAGCAAGATGGACATGGGAGTTAAACGTTTAGATTTCTCTAGTGCATTTAAGGAAAATTGGATTAAGCAAATATAGGGGACGATATTAACGTCCCAAAACTAAAGACTTTCCTAAAATAGAAACTTACTAAAAATGGTAATTTTTGGATTAAACGTCGAAACTTACAAAAAACTCTATAATTTTATTTAGTCGTGTTTTGTCAATTAAGTCAAAGCATAAACACTCATGGATAACTTTTTTCTCTCATAAACGATTCGTTCAAGTTTCTTATACTTTCCGTCTTTCTAAGACGCGTCATTGATTTAGGTCTCAAGTAGGACCTCTTGGCATTATATCTCTTCATTGATATTTATCTCACCATTTGCTAAAGGTGAGTTCATAGCCCCACGTTTTTACTATATTTACTTTACTACTTTGGGGTGAGAAACATTGCTTGTTTTTAAACTATGGACACAGTTATTTTACGTTGCCTTTTCCTGATTACGTGTTGCCTAAGTTGCGAATAGACCACTTATGCCCGAACTATCATGAACCGTTAATTTCTTGACCGGAGGACCGGTTGACTGAGCGCGAATGTTGTAAATAAATCTATTGGGACTAATTATTCCTATCCGGGTAAGTAGCGCATACTAGATTCGGGAGACACGAACAAACGGATATATACCATGTTGGATTTTATTAGGTTATCTTGGTCAGATACCTGTAGGGCAATTAATATCTTGTTTGGCATATAATATGCTGCATCGAATTGAGCCTCGGTGTCATGAGCTTAGCGCAACAATAAATACTTTTTATGTGAAGTTGTATCTGTTATAACTGTCACGTGCGTACTGTAAACTTGTGGTCCACTTTTAATACTAAATCCAAACCTATGAATTCACCAACTTTATGTTGACGTTTTAGCATGTTTTTCTCAGGTGCTTAGTTGTGGATGTCTTTGCTTGCTTTATGGTGTTGCCTTGCATTTAGACCGATATTCAAGAGTTATTATTATCTATGTTAACATCATTGTCAAACTTTGAAACCTTTTATTCGCTTCCGCATATTATCTAAGAACTTATGTAAAACTTTAACTATTTTATTTAATGCAACGATGTTGGATTTTTAAACGTACCCTTAGAGGTCGTTCTTTGTATCTTGTGTGATGTATATTATGACGTCACGTCCCCGAACACGTGTTTCAGTCCAGGCCCCGTTTGGGGGTGTGTCATAGACCTAGTGATGAAATGCACAACCCTTCCCACCCATTCAAGTTTCTCTTAAAAGATACTTGTCTCATTTGTCACAGAGATACACACATTATCTATTAACATCTCACTTCGAGATTGTTGATATTGAAAAGGTGGCAGTCAGCTCCAGCCTTCGATCACTAAAACCAAAGTTCACAAATAGATGCTAAATCCAAGAGATCAATCTATAAATCTCATTAGGACACAATTCGTGTAAAACACTTGTTGCTCATCAATAAGAACACAAGTGATAACAATACAGTCCTACGCATTATCTTTGTGATCTTGCCAGAACATTTAGAGTGATACTCTTAAGTATTTCACAGTGACAAATGGAAATCCTTCCAGGGTCAACATCAAACAACACTGTGGTAGGTAATTCTATATGAATCAGACTTGTGTTAACTAGAAATCTAATGTGATCTAGAATATGTGAATTGACGACTCGATCATTAAAATAGTTATTCAGTGATTCACTCTTATCGCTCTATTAGTAGCATTACTATTAGTGAGGTAGCCAGCTTTGAGGCATTTCGGTAAAGAGAACGATCAAGTATGGTGAATCTAATGCATTTGTGTTAGAGGACTGATGACATCAAATAACGTCTATTTTATAGCATCATTTATCCCAGCTTAATTGCTCGTTTTACAGTATTTATGCATGAATTGGTACTTAATTGCTTATATTTATGATTTGCAGTAATTATCGAGAAAAGAGTGAAAGTTAATCAAAAGAAAACATTTTTTGGAGCTTAAACGAAGAAATCATGAAGAGCACTGTTCTGACAATCTATACGCCGTATCCATCAAGGAAGATACGGCGTATCCGTGCCCTCAACTTCACTCAGCATCCATGAAGGAAAGATCTATATGCCGTATCCAAAAAAAGCCATACATCGTATTCAAGTACAAGTCATGAAACATTCTAGAATATAATAATCGTGAAGCCCATGCCAAGTTACCCTAATACGTCATATTGAACCCTTTCAATACGGCGTATCGACCAACTTCTGGACTCTACAAATACAAAATCCTAATACAAAATTTAGGCATGCTATAGAGGTTATTAGAGGCTGATTAAAAAAGGAATTAACCACCAAGTTCAATTTGCGGAAGAGAAGAGAAGCCAAGAAGGTCTTGTAAAGCACTTCAATTCATAGGAAAACCCTTGTAATTTCTATACTCTAAATACGCGTTCGGTTTTGTGTTCATTCGATTTAATTATCGTTTAGTTTACTTTAATCGTTCATCTATGACATTTGTATAGCTACAATGGCTATTGGCTAATACCATGTTCATGAATAATTTATTGTTTGGTTTTTGTTTATTTTGATTGTATGCTTATTCATTGAGTGTTGATTATGTTTATCAGTTTTTACTCATTTATGTGCGTAAGTATGTGTTTAAGTTATCATTCAACTGGATCTAGGAATACAAATAGAGCATTAGCTAGAGTTTGGGATAAAACTACATACAGTTTTTTATATATCTAGAGTAATAGGATCACAAATATTTACATGTCTTTTCCCTTGGTTTAGTGAATAGGTAGACTAGCAGGTGACTTAGGACTAACAAATAACGTTCTAATTCCTTGAGTAAAGATTTGGACAGTAGACTACTAGTATATAAATAGCTGTTAAGCAGTAAGTTAGTAAAGTCTCGTTGAGCTAGGTTTCGCTAAGATCACCATTATTGTCTCCTAAGATTGATTATAATCAACAATGAATGCTTTATGCGGATTTGGTGAATTGTGATATAATTGCTAAGTCTAGGGTTTAGGAAGAAGTACCTTCTAAACCTAGGAATGATATGTCACCAACGAGATAAGACAATCATTGCACTTATAAACAAAACATGCAATTTATTATATTAGATATGGTTAATATGTTTTCCTTACATTAGGCTTGACTGCTTCTTTATCTTCTGTCTATCAGCTTGTGTGTGTTAATCGCCCTCATCTTAGTTTAGGTAAACCAAAACTCATGCCAGTCTCTCAAGCTGAAAACCTCCTTTTGCGTTAGTTTAGGTTTAACTTAGATTTAACATAGGATTAATTAGGACTAACTTAGATAACTAAAATACTGATAGACTTAAGTGTTAACACTCGCTCTTAGTGATCAACACCCTACATACCAATGAACCTACAACTGATCGGGTACACTGCCCATTAGTGTTTGTTAATAGGTAAAGTCGACAAAATATAGATAGTAAAACTTGAATAATAAATTACCTATGCACAACGACCACATCAAGTTTTTGGCGCCGCTACCGGGGAGTGAGTTTGTTTAGTCCTTTTTTATTGAGTGTTTTTAGTTTAAATTTAGTGTAATTTGTTTATTTTGTGTTTTTTTAGTTTTTGTTTTGTTTTTCTGCATTAGTGTATTCTGCTGAGTTGTCTGAGTCGAAAACCTAAATACGACGTATCCATCTTTTTGAATACGGCATATCAGATTTCAAACCCTATACAGCGTATTCAACATCAAACATCAATATGGCGTATCCAGTATACTGAATACGGCGTATCGGGTGTCTGATTCAGTAGCATACTTAGTTTTACATTTAGCTTTCTAGAACAATTTTACTTTAAATCATGTCTTTTATTTTAAGTATCGCATTTAGATTCCCACCTTATCAGTTCTATTATCCTGAGAGAATGTTGACGATGGAAGCAATGTTGGAAAAATTCATAAATGAAGGCAAGCGTGAACAAGAAAAAATGGAGATATTCATTAATGAATTTAGAACAACCAACGAGCTTTTATTAAAAGAACAAAACAATTTGTTAAGTGAACTGAAAATCGAGGTGTATGAATTGGGAAGAGTTATGAGTAACGTCATGGTTTCAAGACACGAAATTAAAGAAGTGACCACAAGAGGAGGAAAAATGACGTCTAAAGCTACTTACGGTAAAGAAGTCAACCTCGACCATAACCAGCCTCCTGGATCTAAATCTAATGAGCACGATAAGCCTAAAGAAGTTGTTGTGGAAAACGAACATCCAAACATTCTAAAACAGACTACACAAACAAAACTACAACAACTGACAATCCTTTTCCCTAACCGGTTGAGAAAAGAAAAGGAAGAAGCACAACAATGGAAGTTTTTAGAGAACCTAAAATAACTCCATATAAATATCCCATTCATCGAAGCTCTAGTACAAATGCCAAAATACGCTAAGTATTTGAAGAGTTTATTGACAAATAAATCCAGACTTGAAGAAGCTTGTACAGTAACAATGAATGAAAGGTGCTCAACTGTCCTACTCAACAAACTGCCATCAAAATAAAAAGATCCAAGGAGTTTGACTATTCCTTGTCAAGTTAGCAATTTACATATTGATAATGCATTAGTAGATCTAGGAGCTAGTATAAGTTTGATGCCCTATACTATGTATGAAAAGTTAGGTTTAGGGGAATCAAAACCAACCAAAATAAGCTTAGAACTAGCAGATAAGTCAATCCAATATCCTATAAGAATAGTTGAATACATGTTAAAAGTCGATTAATTTGTCCTCCCTATTGATTTTGTTATCTTAGATATGTCTGAAGACTCTACAATTCCTATAATTTTAGAGAGAGCCTATTTGGCTACCACGCGCGCTATGATTGATGTATTTAATAAAAGGATAACACTTAAGGTAGAAGATGATGATGTGATCTTTGATATGGAACAATTAATGAAAAATCCCCCTACCGAGGATGATGAGTGTTATAGTTTTGATGACTTAGATAATACTATTAATGAGGAAACCCATAAGTTATTAGAAAATAATCAATTAAATTCATTTTTACTAAAACATCTTATAAAAATGATTAATCAAATGGATCTATAAAATTGTAATTTTGTAATAGATAAGTTCACCCAGGATTCTGACATTGATATTGCAATACGGCGTATTAATTCAGTCGATACGGCGTATTCAAAAGAACAAAAAATAAAGGGGGCTGATACGATTAAAAATGAACATCTTTATTCAGCTAGTACTAATGAGATTGATGAAAAGAAACCCGAGCTGAAAGATTTACCAACTCATTTAGAATATGCATATTTACATGGTAATGAATGTTTTCCTATAATTATCTCATCTAAATTATCAGTAAGGGAAATAAAGTCACTCTTGCAGGTGTTGGAAAAGCATAAAAGAGCAATAGCTTAGAAGATGTCAAACATCAAAGGAATAAGTCCATCATTCTTCACACATAAGATCCTCATGGAGGATGATTTTAAACCGCTATTCAACCCCAAGAAAGGACCAAAGCTGAAAAAGATACGCCGTACAAATCCCTTCTGCGCCGCACTTCTTAACGAGTCAAAGAATTAAAGATAATTAAATGAAGTCTGCATTAAATCACCAAGTACGCTGCATAAATATCATTGTGCGCCGCACATCCTAGCAGCATTAATGAATTTCCCACCGACTTAACCAAAGTACGTCGCACAAATATCCTTGTGCGTCGCACTTCGAATCCCACTCAGCCTATAAATGGAGGACGAATTTCTCATCTAAAATCATTCCATTAATCATATTCATCTCTATCTTAAATCATTCCAATCCTCTCTTCCATCATTTCACTTCACAAACACTTAAAGTTGAAGATTAAAGATCAAACCATGAAGAACGAAGAAGAACTTCATAATATTTAGAAGAATAAAGATTGTATCAAGATTCTATACTTGTTAAAGGTAGAATTTGATCCATATTCTTACCTGGGCATAGTATGATTTTGTTATTCTACTTGATTTTGTTATGAACTTCATAACCATGAGAGGCTAAATCTCTTATGACTAATTAATGAAAATAATATAATGAATAAGTTTTTGGTATAATTACGATCTTGTTAATCTTAAGATTATGTTAAAATCCTATCGTGTCCAATCTTATGTACTTTGATTATCATCTTTGATTATATACTCACACCAGTATAGGTCGAAAGACCCGTTGTAAACTATATAGTTCTAAAGATTTATTTTTGATCTTTATCATTTTTGACGAGAAATCCACCTATGTTATTTGACAAACAAAATAGATTTGATATAATAGTAACTGGATTATTTGAGTGACACATTTGATCGAGTTAACTAAATACAAGTCTTAACTTAAACAAGTTAATTTGTGAAAACTTTTTCTGACGAGAAAATCCTTTTTATAAATTAAAGTCCTAAGTTTGAGATCGTAACTATCACCATAGCTTATGAGTTATGTGAAATTATTTGAGTAGTCATCTTTATCATTATTGAATTCAGTTTAGTTTATTTTAAGTGTTGATCCCACTTTAATAGATCGAATTCCTTAAGCTTGTTTAAGGTTTAATTATATTAGATAAATCTAACACAACTATAGTAAAACTTTGTTTGAATGTATTAAAGATTATGCGGAATCTAATCTTTAATATTAAGAAGAATTATCAATGAAACAGTAATTAAAAACAAATAAGCTCCAATATTATTAATGATAATAATACGAATACTCTCAAAGTATTAGGGTTACAAAGACCTTGAAGCTAAGAATATAAAAGATATATGAAAAACTATATCAAACGCTATGCCCCAGGACCTCCTTTTATACACCAAGGAGCCTTAGTCGGCTTACAATACTTTCCTAAGTATCCATAATCTTTTCTATAAACAAATAACTTAATATATATCGTATAAGCAGTACTAACACCAAACAGTACTAACTTATTAACCTTAACAGCATTAACTTATATCTGAGCAGTCTTAACCTTGAGCAGTAGTAACTTTAGACTAGCAGTAGTAACTTATCACTAGCAGTAGTAACTACTTAGAATATTTTCACTAGCAGTACTAATATTTACTAGCAGTAGTAACTGTGTACTACCAGTAGTAAACACTTATCATATTTTCTTTGAAGTTCATGAGCAGCACTAACTTCCGCTGAGCAGCATTAACACAAACATGAGCAACAGTAATTCTAACAGCATCAAGAAGACTTTTAATCCTAACAATCCTCCCCTAAACTTGATATTCTTCTTCAAAATCATCAAGTTTCTTCATTTAAAGCTTCATCAACACCAGGAGGATGCTTCCAAACACTTTTTTACTTCTTAAGCTATTTTATGATGAATTTAAGAAACTGATAAGCCATTTCACTTTCATAATCAATCATAAGCTTCTTTTTCCAACATCATTGTAAGTGTAGATGGTGTAAGAGGATACTTTTTCTCTACCAACATATAAATCTGCATATGTTGCATCCTCAAGAAATGTACTCCACAAGAGTCATACAGCTACCAACTCAACACTTTGTAGTCTTGTTGATTCCTCCATTGGTCTTGTTGACTCATATTTAGCTTTTACTAACTTGTACAAAGTTTCCAAATCTTCCATGTCAAAACTTTTAAGCATGTGACTAAAGATCATGTACATTTGAGACTTTCCATCAGCTCTCATTATTTGATAATAGCTTTTTCTTCCTTTTTTATGAATCTTCCAGCCAACAATACTTGGAGACTTAACAGTCAAAGGAATAACATTAATTGCTACTTCTTCTTCATCTGGAATAATTTCCATTAACTTTTTAATCTCTACTATTTCTTTGTCATTTTCCACCTTTTGCTTCTTTGTAATCTCTTGTGCTAGCTCAATTCCTGATCTCTTTTCTTTGCCCTTCACCAATTATGTTCTAAAGTCTTTAAATGTATTTACCCTCTTGAGTGCTCTATCAAACATCTCTTGAATAGAATCAAACTCTTTCAACTTCAAATCATTGAGCTTGTATCCTTCCATGTTCTTTAGGTAAGTACACATTATCTTTCTCTGTTGAGCTTTTGTTGGTGGTTTGTTTCTTTTCTCTTCTGCTCTTTTAGCTGCAAAATGCTTTCTTCTTTTCTCTAAGAGTTGTTGAAACAATGTAGCCTTTTCTTCAACAAACAACTCTTCTTGTTCTTGTGCTTGCAATCTTTCAGCCAATTGCTGATCAGCATCAATCTTTTCCTGTATATCATCCCATGTTTCAAACAAGGCAATATTGGCTTCTTGTTCTTTTTCAGCTTTCTCTCTTGTAAGTCTTTCTTCCTCATCAAATTCAGCTTGTAGATTTAAAGCAGTTTCTTCATCAAGCAAGATTTGATCTTTCTTCTTCACAGGTTCTATCAAATATTCCTTTACCTTTGTCTTGTGATTGTTGTGAAGGTATTATTGTTGTTGATTCACCCAGCTCTTGTATAACAATCCCTTTCTTCTTGGGCTTTGTACTTTTCATTTCTTCAAGTGCTTGAGCCAAAGTAATATCATCAACAGTTGTAATTGTAGCAATAGTTGTTGTAGCAGCACTAACAGTTGTTGCAACACTAGCAGTACTAACTTTATCACCAGCAGCACTAACATAAGTAGCATCAATAATTAGCTTAACAGTGTTAATAACTTTAACTACTTCTTCATCAACTTCCATTTCATCATGAACACTAACCAGGGTAATTTCTTCATTTGCATCAATATCATCAATCCTCTCCTGTTTGAATGCATCCTCACCCAAACTTTCTTCATCATCAGAGGATTCTACCCTAACTGTAGCACCAACCTTTCTTAATCTTTTCAGCCCATGAGTTCTTGACCTCTTTTTTTGTTCAAGCTTCTTGGCCCTCCTTTTCAAACTAGCAATCTCATTATGTTGAG
>BQNB010035738.1:26693-50646 GCA_026074375.1 Tanacetum coccineum | reverse complement strand
ATTCTTTGCAATAACTATACAAAATGGGTTAATAACATGGGATAAATGATGCTATAAAATAGACGTTATTTGATGTCATCAATACACATCTAGTCTAGCCTCTACAGATTCTAGACCTGCTTTATAAGCTCCTACATTTAATTGAGACATTAAAATCTTTTGTCAGATTATCATAATGTTCTTTGAGAGTTTTATAAGATTTTAAACATGCTTTAGAACAAGTTGATACCTCAGTGTCTGAGCTTGAAGAACTTGAAGAAGTATAGGCCATAAGTGTAAAATTGGCAGGTCCTTCTTCAGCCTGGTCACTCCAGTCATACCCAAATCCATCACACTGAGATACTAAAGCATTTGAAGTAGTTTCCTCAACTGGTACAGTCCTTCTTGTTGTCTCCCTGTTTCTACTATCTTGATTCTTAGGTGCCCTGCATTCCCTAGCAAAATGACCTCTTCTGTGACAATTATAGCATTCCACATTGGTCTTGTCAAAGCCAATGGTATCAGTCCCATTAACACCTAGATTCCTTCCTGTCTTCTTAAGAAATCTCCTTGCTCTCATTGTCAGCATTGCCATCTGCCTCTTTAAGTCCATCTCCTTTAAATCATCAGGATTAATTTGCTTTAGGTCTTCATTATCTAATTGTGAACTGTTAGACTGACTAGCAAAGGAGTAGATCACAACATCACTCAGACTATCAACATTTGGTAAAGTAGAAGCATTATTCTTGTAGTTAGCAGCAAAAACACAATGAGTGGTCTTAACTGCTTCATTGGTGCTGCTAGTGATATTGGAAGACACAAAAGCTATGTTTTGTGTGTTTTGGTTTGTACTAGATGACCCCATGATTTCAGCTTCATAAATCTTCAGATTGTTGTACAAGTCATCCATGCTTAGATCTTCTAAATCAAGTTTGTTCCTTCAAATTAGGGTATGAGTCTTCCACTCAGATGGCAGACTTCTTAATAACTTCAGATTCACATCTTCTTGAGAAATAGTTTCTCTATGAATCTCTAGATGACTGATAAGTTTTTGCAGCCTATCATAGATCTAGTCAAGTCCTTCTGAGCTTTTTTCCATTTAAATTCTCATACTACTTTTAAGAAGTGTCTTCTGTACTTTCTTTGACTCCTTATTACCTCCAAACCTCTTCTCTATAGCTTCTATCAGAGTCTTGGCACTTTTGTAGGTGTTGAACTTTAGTTGATGTTCATTAGGGAGAGCCATCAACAGAGTACCTCTTGCGTTTAACTCATTCTTCCTTGCTAGCTTCTGCTCTGCAGTAGTAGGAGGTACTGATGTCTCAACACCATCAACAGTTCTTGTTGGTAGGGGTGAGTCACCATTTAAGATTACTTCCCAAAGAGCATAATTAGTCATTAAGAAGTATTGTTCGATCCTCATCTTCCAAAGCTCAAATTCGCCTGGATTGAGCATTGGAAGTTTTGCAGCAGCAACCACTTGTGCAGATACTGACTCCGTCTTTTCTTAAAACAAATAGATCTTGTGTGTAGAATGGTTTTTCTTATTCAAAGTTTCTCAAACAAGCTCTGATACCACTTGTTGATCCCACTTGAATAGATCTTGCTTAGCTTGTAAAAAGCTTAGTTGTATTGGATAAATCCAAGACAACTATGGTAGAAACTTTGATTGAATATATCAAAGACTATGTGGAATCTAGTCTATGATACTAAGAAGAATAAGCAATAAAATAGTGACAAACAAGATTATATAATACCAAACTTTAAGCCTCAATATATTAATATGAACACTCTTGATAGTGTTAGGGTTATACAAAACCTTGAAGCTATAAATGACTAAATATGAAAAATGAGATATATGAACTACATGCCCTAGGGTCTCCTTTTATACACCAAGGAACCCTAATGGGCTTACAACGCATTTTCTACTCATACATATCTTTTCCTAAAATATTCATTCCTATCACAATAAGCTTAGACATAACATATACACTAACAGTACTAACTTACTCTAGCTAGTAGAAGCACTCCTATCAGTTCTTAACTTTACACTAGAGTTGTTAATTTTAAAAACTAGCCAGTGTGTAATGACTTAGAATATTTCCTTTAGTCTACACCAGCAGTAGAAACATAAACAGCAGTAGTAACTTCATAACTAGCAGCAGTAACTTCAACAGTACTAAGAAGACTTTTAATCCTAATAATCCTCCCCTAAACTTGATGTTCACCTTCTAAATCTTTAAGTTTCTTGATTAAAAGATTTATCTTCACTAGGAGGATGTATCCAAACACTTTTCTACTTCTTGTATTATGACTTGATAAATCTGAGGAGCTCAAATTCCATTTCACATTCATGATCAACTTCTAGCCTCCTACTCAACATTCTTGAAAGCATTTCTTGTGTAAGAGGATATTTTTTTTCTACCAGCATATGAATTGTAATTCTAGTATCCATTAATAATAAATGTACTCTACATGAATCATATAACCTCTAGCTTATCAATGTGTAGTCCTGTTGAGGTTTCTAGATTTCATTTTCCTCACTTGGTTTAAATAAAGTGATGAGATCTTCCCAAAGTAATCTGTCATATCCTTCTAGGCTTGTTGACTCAAATCTTTCCTTTACAAACCTGTATAGATCTAACACATCTGAGTCTGTCCAAAATTCATCAAAGTCATTGCACTGAATAATCTTGTAATATTTAGTACTTCCATCAGCTCTGATGATCTGATAATATATCTTGTCTTCTGCTAGAATCTGTGTCTTACAGTCAACTATTAGATATTTTGTAGCTAAAGATTCAATACTGACAGCACTATCATCACCTGGAACTATCTCCAAACAAGCTTTAAGCTCTGCTCTTCTCAGCATATCCTTCTATCTTCTGTTTCCTTGACACTTTTTCACTTGGCCTTTCACCTGCTCTTTTATTTATAACTGCTTTTCTTTTTTATACTTTCTGTATCCATAGGAACAAAAATCATTTACCTTATTTGTAAAGCTTTGTCAAACATTTGCTTTATTTGCATCATAAACTTTTACCTTAAACCTTCTTGTATTGGATAGCTTGCCATATGCTTCATGTAGGTATACATTTTCTTTCTTTGTTCTGCTTTGGTAGGTGGTTTTTTCCTTTGCTCTTCAGTTCTTTTTGCAGCAAAGAACTTCTTTCTAGCTGTAATAAATTCCATTAGCAGTCTAGCTCTCTCTTTAACATGCATTTGTTCTCTCTCTTTTGCTTGAAGCCTTTTAGCTAATTGAGCATCTACATCTATTCTTGCTTCAATGGTATCCCATTCTTCAATCAATGCAGCATTACTAGCCATATCAGCATCATATTCTATTTGATCTTTGCCTTTCACTTTCACTGGTTTCTCAGGCTCTTGCATGATCCCTTTTCCTTTATCTTTTGGATCAAGTTGTTGTTGAGGTGGTACTATTGGTCGTTGTTGAGGTGGTACTATTGGTCTTGTAGTAGTCTTACTAGCTTCTTTCATAATAACTCCTCTTGTTAGTCTTGAGTAGTCTCACTAGATACTCCTTTTTCCTTTGATTTTTCTTTTGATTTCACATTTCTCATTTTCATAAGGGTCTGAGTAATTATGAGATCTTCATCTTTAATAAAATTTGTTGTTGTTGTTGGAGGAGTACTTGGTTCAGCAGTACTTACAGTAAAACCAACAGTAGCTATTGGTGCAGTGGCAGTTATAACTGTTCAACAGTATTAATATTAATTACTGGCAGTAGTATTTGATGTAATAGCAGTATTATTTTTAGTATCAGAACCATACCCTCACCTGAGTCTGTGCATCCTCTTGATTAAACATGAATATCCCTTCATCTTGGTCATTTTCTTTCCTCCTCCCTGTTTGGATGCATCCCTCCTGATACATACCTTACTCTTTTCAGACTGAAGAATCTATCCTGAATTTGAATACCCTCCTCTTGGAGTGTGTAGAGTTCTTGAATTTTTTTTATTTTCTCATCTTCTTGACTCTCTTCTTTAAACTTTTTAAATTTCATAAAGCTTGGAGCATCCTTTTTCATTCTCCAAGTCAGAACCTGTCAAACATTTGTACACTTTTATCCAATTCCTTAAGTTTAATCTTTCCCCATCACTTCCAAGTGTTTTAAAACTCTTAGGAGAGGTGAATCATAGGAAGGTATAGATACCCTCTCAGACCTAGTCTGAGCAATGGTATCCCCCATGGCTTCTTGGCACCTGGGACTACCACCTGAACCAATTCCTAGAGGAAAAGGAACATTAGGTACTGTCATGGATTAGGTCCTATCTATGTTACCACTGCCCTGCTCTGCATCTAAGCTAGTAGCAGTAGTGGCAGCCTTTTCCACATTATCTCCCCTCTCCTCATGGACAGTCTTATCTTCTACAAGGGTAGTAGGTCTACTAGACTGAGATATCTCATTGGCCTTTCTTTTAGTTTTCCAACATTTGTGGGTCTTTTTAGGGTGTGATGATGATGTAATAGTAGGGATTGGTTCAACATGAGATGGTCATCGGTGATACAGAGAAGTTTGAAGAAAGAGACCTCAACATTGGGGGAGATTGTTAGCCTTAATTATATTAAGTCAAAGAAGAATGTTATCGGTCTTAGATAGTCAAACTAGGTCTTGTATTGTAATAGGCTAGTCGGGTTCAACGGGCTTGGATTGTAATCTAATATTGTCCGTGTTTCGGGCTCAAAGCCCAAGTTTAGCCAAGCCTGGCCCGTTTAGAAAGCCCAAGTGCCAAGATAGCAAGGCATGGTATAAATACCCCTTCACCACATGTGGTGAAGAGTGTTGGTTACATTTTCATTTTATTTGTAATCCTCCTTTCTCTCTAATCTAGTTTCTCTCTCTACTTTCTCTATTTCTTACTTTCTAGCATTTTGGTAAAGAATATAGTTGTGTAATGGATTAAATGCATGGGATAACAATTGGCATCAGAGCTGCAGGGGTGTAATGTATCATGTGTTTGTTGTACTGTTCACGCACTATTCACGTATTGTTCATTCTGTTCATATTACTGTTACTGTTCACGAATAGTGTTACTGTTCATCATTTTTTTTTCTTAAGAAAATGTCATGAAAATGGCTGTTGTTGTTTATAACTTTTCCTGGTGCTTTAAAGTCAAGAGATAGATCTGGTTTTATGTGTTGTTCTTGGTTACGTTTTGGCCAAACCAGATCTGTTTTTTTAAGTAAAAGACAAAAGTACAAAAAGTTCAAATGTGCAGGTTGCGTTTTGCCTTGAAAGATTGCGTTTTGGTGGTTTGAGATTTGCCGTTGCGTTTTGACAGATTTGGTTGCGTTTTGGTCAATACTCTTTTGGTAAAAACGCAAGACCAAAACGAGTCAACTCGGTTATTACCGAGTTGACCCGGTCAACTCAAAGAGTCCAAGTCTGTCAACAACAAACCAAAAACAACAGTAGCTAAACAACATCATCTTAAACAACAGCCATCATCAATACAATTCACAAATCCATTTCAAACAAATCCAAAACCAATCACTTAATTACCCTTTGCCAACAAATACAAGACTAATCTCAAACTCCCATCGTCACAACCATATTCTCACAACTCCACCATTTTTCATCCAACTCAAAATTAAAAAAAAAATAATACGAGAGATCTCAGTTTCATTTTCTTGTATTACAATCAATTCATGACCTTCAAGAGATCAAGAACACAAAAAATAAAACTCATCATCGATCTTTGTGGAGCAAAGCTTTTTTTTTTAATATCCGAAAATCAAGAAAGATTTATAACAAAATATATCATAATCTTTTCTTTGTTTCGTTTGTACTCACAAGAACAATAAAAAAAACCCCTACCTGAGACCACATTAGTAAGGATCTTGAAGCCACATGACTTGTGTGTTCTTTGTGGTGGGTTAAGGAAGGTATGACTTATCTATTGAGATTGGAAGATTGGATTTATTAGTGTATGCGTCTTGGTTGGAGCAGTAAAAGAGATGATGACTGCGTTTCTTTTATGTGATATGAGTAGGGTTTGAGTTAAGTACGAGTAATTTTAGGGATTAAGAGAGATATATCCCTAACACAACCTTTGGGCCGAGATTTATAGTGTTGGGTTGGGAAATCAGATAGCAGGCCGGGTATAGATATACAACACAACTTTTGGGATGTGCCTATTGAAATACAATAAAGGGCCGACTTTATTGTTGGGCCAATTATTCACATTAAAACATGGGCTGGATTTGTGTGTTGGTAATTAGACTGCTTTATGATGTTTAAATCCAAAAATTACATAGTTGTGGTGCTAGTTATTATTGGAAAAAGCCCGGTACTAAAACGCTTTCACGTCAAGTTAGACTAGACAATGTTTTCTCGTTGACGACAATTCAAAAATAACATTTGTCCTAGTTCAACAACATTAAACACGAACAACAACACAACAAACATGATACATAACACTAAAAAAAGATCCGAATAAGATTCACTAAAACGTCAAAACGGCTATGGAATTCGGATTTTAATGTCAAGTGATCACGAAGTTCTGTTTTATTCATTTTCGTAGCTAACTTTGACATTATAACCTTGTTTTTGTTGTGCTAATTTTTGTAGGATAACCCGTATTGCAATTAAGTGGTCTGCTGAACCGCCTGGACCTGATTATCGCTAAGTACGTAATTCTGTGACTTTTAAACTTAGACTCTAAAACTCAAAACGGCTATGAATTCGGATTTCTAATGTCAAGCCTGATCACGAAGTATGATTTGGTAACGTAATCTATGCATTTGAAACCTTATTTGAGTTACAACAGTGGGTTTTCACAAAGGCGTCTACTATTTTCATCATCGTGACTTCCTGTCTAGTTTCTACCCCTTTTCCTTAAACGCAATCTATCGTTTGATAACTTGCTTGAACGTATACAGTTATAAATTGAGAACTCTGGATTATCTAGTTATACCTGAAGTAAGGAGTTACATTGTTAGTACTCACGGGGTTTTATAGCTAATCACCTTAAAGGAGTAACGTTGTATTGCTCAGTGTAGCACACCAGATGCCGATGGTGGATAGTCTCAAGAGGTGTTGTAAACTTATTTTTGGCTCTTAGTTGAGTATATTAGGGTACATTAGAGTGCTGTTCTTTCTGCACCATTCTTCAATCACAACATGCAAGCTTTAAGTATCTATAATTTGGAGGAATTCTACTTCATTTCAAGTTTGGTAATATCAGGTTTTACATTCACAAGTGGTCACATCAATAGCTGACATACTACCGAGGCATTGGTCCAAGAATACTTAGTGCCATTAGACAAAAAGGTGCAAGTATTGATGATTTTGCTGAGTCACAATCTCACTGGGACTAGTACTGACTCAATACATCGCTACTCTAGTCCAATGATACTTCACAATCACAATCAAAATCTATTCAAACTTCTAGAAACAAGCCCCGAAGTTTCAAATCAATGCTCTTTCATAACTTTTCAAGATCTGTTGCTTATGACCAAGCAACCTCTCGTGTATATAGGTCGTACACGTCAATGAGCTTCACACACACACACACAACCATCATGGGGGAATACGTGTACTTTGATACTTTGATGTAATCAGGTCAACTTCCAGGGGGAAGTAGTCTATACTACTTCACTTAGTACATGATTTGTGAAGTATTCCTGATAGCGAGAGAAGAAATGTTGCCTGATAACTTGCATGTTCCCCCAAACGATAATCATCAAGACCGAATGTCATGATACAGTATAGAAGCAGTATTAGATGGTGTGGTTGACTGTTTCTTCTACTAAATTCCGTTGTGCACTTTAAATGTCAATGTTAGAAGATCGTTCAAGCTACATCAACGTTTCAGAATCTGCTCAAGATACGAATGTTGGTTTGGGGGGAAGCTGATTCAGAAACTTCGCCAAAAAGGAGTCTATGAAGAAAGCTTTTAAGACATAAATATACGGACTTTAGTAACGGCCATCACCAACTTCATAACAATTCTATTTTTATTCTTTTTGAAAAACAACTTTTGATATTCGACTATTTTATTTTTCGTTTACCCTAATTTCTTCCGTTCGATATATATATTACTGTGAAGAAAAAACCCTCCCACGTATTTCCCACTTACATCTAACCCTAACATTCCATTTTTGGAAAAACAACTTTTGAAATTTGACTTATTTTATTTTGGTTACTCCGTTCGAATATGAAGAAAATACCGACAACAAGACAGGGAATGAGTTCCACAAGGATCGAGCGTATTGTAACCCGATGAATTGCTAATGCCCTTAAAGTTGTTGTTGTCTATGAGGCAAAAATCCGCGTGGCTCATGACTAAATGTATCAGGTCGTACGTTAGGAAACCGAGATAGCAAGGAATGCCAACAACAAGATAAATGACAAAAGGTCGTAAGAGCTTACATTGCTAGACCAAATAACAAGAATGGATATGTAGGAAAGTTGCCCTACTACAACAAACGTGAGTTTCACCTTACTGGATCGTGCACTGTGGAGTGCAATAACTACAAGAGAGTTGGCCATACGAGTATAGATTGTATGGCACCCATTTTGATAACAACTTAAAGGCCACCGTGGCAAATTAGAAACCTAAGGTACCTATTAGGAGTGTGGAAAGCCGGGACATTACAATATAGTGATTGTCCAAAACTGGATTGTGTGAACCAAAATTAGAAGGTAAAAGCTTGCAGGAACTCTAACGCCGTCAAAGATAATGTTGATACTTAAAGAGAGATTTCCTATCGTGCTAGAACCTAAGTAGACTTGAACCGTAACCCCTAAGAGTTTTACACTAGTATTTCCCTATAAACTTCGCGTATTGTGTGGATGTTTTTAAACCATTTGTTCATTTTGTGTCATGACGATTTTGTCAGTTACACCTAAAATTTCTATTGCCTTATGTAAGGTACTCCTCAAATCTATTACCGTCTTACAACTCATTTCACTATTATATTATAAACCGCTTTACTGTTATAAACTAATTGGATGTTATCCTATGAATTATTTTAGTGTCGTCTTATAAACATAGTAGTTGTCACGTTATAAGCTATTTTACCGCCAGTTTACAACCCGTTTAGCTGATAGCTTCTTGTTTATTTCAACACCTTATAAACCATTGCACTATCATTTGTGAACCATTCTAGCGTCACCTCATAAACTATTTTATAGACATTCTATAAACTATTTTACCATCAGCCTACGAACCATTTTGCTGATAGCGTATTAACCATTTTACTACCATTCTATAAAAGCATTTTGTTACCATCTTATAAATTGTTATGTCGTCACCCTATAAACTATTTTGCTATCATTAATATATGACGTTCCACTAGCGCTTTCCAAACCATTTTGCTATCGTCTTATAAACCATTTCACTATTGGTTAACAAATTATTTTGATGCCATCGTATAAACTATTTCATAGTCGTCATATAAACCATTTCTGTCATGTTCTCATAAATTTTCTACTATCACATCATAAACTATTATCGCAATTATTTTACAGGCGAACTTGTTTTCATCCTTTAACTTATTTTGTCGTCATTCATAAACTCTTTTGCCATTATTTTATAAACTATTTTACTAGTATAAACTATTTGGATGCTATCATATGAACCACACTAGCATCGTCTTATAAACAGAAATACTGTCATTTATAAACTACTTTCCGTCAGTCTACGAACCGTTTTGCTAAACAGCTTATTAATCACTTTACTGTTGTCCTATAAACCATTTTGCCATTATCTCATAAATTATTCTACTATCATCTCATAAACCATTTTTGCAATCATTTTTAACAAACTAAATTTTTTTTCATCTTTTAACCTATTTCATCGTTGTTTATAAGCTCTTTTGCCACAATCTTATAAACCGTTTCGCTAACACCTTATAAACTATTTCGATATCATCAAACCACTTTGTCAACATCTTATAATTATCCTACTATTACCTCATAACTTATCTAGATATCATCTAATAAACTAATTTATTTTCATCTTATAACCTATTTTACGGTCATTTATAAACTCTTTTGCTAACCCATTACAAACTACTTTGCAGTCATCTTACAAACCATTTCGTTGTCACCTCATGAACTATTTCGTTGTCGTTTATAAACTATTCCGCTGTTAATTTACAAACTATGTCGTTTTCATCTTATGAACTACTTCGTGTCTTTTACAAACTATTACTTTGCCACTTTATAAACTATTGGGTTGTTAGCTCGTGAACTATTTGTTACCATATTATAAACCCATTACTGTTACATTATATACCGTCACGTAATTTTCTTGAAAGCTATTTTGCTATTGCAACATAACATGTTTTCTGCTATCTAAAAAAAATTTGGTGTCGTTATATATAAACTACCTTGTTTTCATTATTACAAACTGTTTTGCTACCTTATAAACTGTATCGTTCATACCATATAAGATTTTTTTTAACATAACACCAGTTTGACGAATTGAGAATATCATAGTTAGTTCCTAAATTATGCATAGCCTGATCACCTATGTATAATTCAGGAAGGACCATGCTATGTTGGGAGTAGTCGCCATAAGAATTTTGTCAATTTACCCTTACTTTCCATTTTTATTTTCTTTCTTTTCTCTACATTGTCAACGGGATTATATTGTACTCGTGTTTTATTAATATTTTACGGGCGTATTCGTGAGTCGTGTTGGTCATGTGTACTCGTGTTTGTAAGCGCCAAAACTAAGTAACCATATCACATAGAGACACCACACCCTTAGCCGAGAGACCGAATCCTACTCCCTGTAGACACGATAATTATGGATTGTCAGAATTTAGAACATAACGGACTTATCATTCTAATTGGATTATAACCAAAAGAACTAGGAGATTCCCTTCAATTAACTTACCTAATAGTGAGTTAGAATCACGTAAATTATGAGATTCACGTACCGACAAAACTTCTGATGGACCTGAAGTTAAAGCAAAGGACGAAATTATTGCAAGTACATGAAACCTAGTTGATAGAAGCCTCACCTCCGCTAAGATTAGCCCTTTAAGTGACATCGTCCCATCTACTATAGACACTAGGTAATCTGTTAAGTTAGCCGACAAAAAGATGATAGAAGTTGATACCAACATTTGAGGTTGTGTACTGAATATTCTGAATCATCTATTCAATATAGACTTTATACCCATAAAACCTGGTAGTTTCGACGTTATCATTGGTATGAATTGGTTGACAAGGTACCACGCCATGATTATTCGTGATAAAAAGATTGTTCGTATACCTTTAGGTGATGAAACCTTAATGATATGAAGCAATAGGAGTGATGGATATGCATCGATAGTAGTTAGTAAGCAGAGTTGTTTGATAGGATTGGTATGTTGGAGCGGGATAAATTAAGACTCGGAGGCATGTTATGTGTTGAGAGAAAGAGAGTTGACCGTCTCCGGCGTAGTATGTCGTATACTCAAAAGGATTGTAAGACCGAGTACCACACCTTGGGGAGCTCCGATATTGTTCGTCAAAAAGAAGGATGGATCCTTCAGGATGTACATCGACTGCCGAGAATTGAACAAGCTAAATCATGAAGGACCGTTACCCGTTACCTAGTATAGATGATCTTTTCAATCGACTACAAAGATTTAACATTTACTTGAAAATCAACCTAAGGACTAGTTACCACTAGTTAGAGTTCGAGAAAAGGATATTCTAAGACCGCATTTAGGACCCGTTATGAACATTTCAAGTTTCAAGTCATGCCATTTTGTTTGAACAACACACCGGAGGCATTCATGGATCTCATGAATTGTAACACCCCTAAAAATGTGTCACAACAGAAATATGTCCGGGAGTGTTACTTCATAATACAACAGTACAAGATACAAGAGAACGACCTCTAAATGTGTCATTTGAAAAGTAATCTTGTTGATTTCCTTGAAATTGATATATAACATTTGTCCCATAATTGCATCACAATGAAAAACTTGAAAAACAACACAACCAGATTTGATCATTTATATGTAAGTAGAAATCCATGAACGAAATCTTGTGAATTTAGACTCCAATGCACATCAAGAAAGCCAAGCATCTAATTCACCTAAGAAATTCATGCTTAAAAGTGTCAACATAAAGTTGGTGAGTTCATAGATTTTTGTAAGTATAAACGTTGAAATCAAAAGATTTATAAAGTAGAGTTCATAGATTTTTGTAAGTATAAACGTTGAAATCAAAAGATTTATAAAGTATGCATGACTAGTTCAATCCTTATAATAGTCGCCAAATAAGTTGCAACGAAGATGGTGATAAGGTTAGGCTAGTATTATAGTGAATTTAGTTGATTAGCTTTGGCGTAAAAGAATTTTGGGTTAGCAGTGATCGGGATTAGGCTAGAATAAGCATCTTGTGGGTTTGGAATGGCTTTTTGGGAGTATTGATGAAATACCAACAAAAAAAAAAGACATGTGGCTGATCCGAAATTATAATGAGGTTTTAGGACACTTAAGAATGTTTCCAATAGTCGAGGAAGAAGTTTTTGGATAGCTCGTCTCATAATAAATAGATTTACATATATCGAACAAAAAAAATAAAAATAAAAAAAAGACTTAAAACGGCAAAATTACGGCGAAATGAATTTTGAAACACTTTTCAGAAAAACAAGAAATGTAGTTGCTGTTAGGATTTTTAAATAAGGCTTTCGGACACTTTCGGGCTGATTTGAGCTTTTAAAGCATTGGCGAAAAATTTAGTAACCTTTGTATATTAAGCGGAAACGTTAGAAACGTCATAAACATTATTATGGGATGTCGAGGATTATAAAATCGTTAGGTTCAAAAAATAGTAACTTTTTTAGTAAACATTAGCAAAATAGACATGAAAGATAGATGTTTAGGTTTCGCAAGTGCGTTTTTGGGAATATAGAAACAATTAAATTAGGATATGCTATTAACAACCCGAAACTAAAATTTTCCTAAAATAGAAACTTTCTATAAATAGTAACTTTTCGTAAGAACGTCGTAACATCTTCATAAACTTGATAAGTTCGTAAAAACACCTTTTGTTGACTAAACTAAAGCACAAACATATATGGTTGTCTATTTCGTTATAAAACGTTGTGTGCAACGTTCCGTTATTATTATTATTTCTCGTTCTACGGCGCGTCTATTTATTAGGTCGTGGTTAGACCCATTCGAATATACTTTATTTACACATGGAGGCTTCCGGTGAGTTGAGTATGATTATCACTCGTGCTTCCTAGTAAGTTGTCTACGTACATACATTAGCCTCGTCCGTCTTAAACGGGCGAAACCTTTACAGTTATCAGAAAACTAGACTTTGCCTTACACACATTAAACCTAATAGACTACCAAGCGCCTACACTTTCTCCTTTGTGTTTTCACTATCAAGAGACTTTCCTTACAACACGTTTATATAAATCATAAAACTTCTAATGATATTTTTCTGAAATACTTATTCTGATGGATTAAAATTTCCTGGTCAAACCTAGCCAAAAATTTTCGTATATTAAGAAGTGTCAAAACATCGAATTTTGCTGAATAAAGTTATCAACGTCATGTCTAAAACTGGTTATTTAAATCTTAAATCTTTTCTTGGCCACACAATAGGTTAACACAAATCGAATCTCGGGACGAGATTCCTTTAAGGGGTGGGTACTATCACAACCGACAATTTTCAGAATTTTAAATTACTATTTTACCCTTTGACTTTTTGGTTCCGACCTGACTTTTTGACATTTTGACATTTTGACATTTTTCTATCAAATAACAACGATTACTGCGAAACCGTAAAATTTTTCAAACTGTATTTAAATAATAATCATATTATTCTTTTATTCTCTATGTTACAAAAATTTTATTTTTTAAACTGATTTGATTTGAAAAGAGAAGATACCCTGCTTATTATTGAAAAATGCACGCAAGCGACCGATACGAAAATTAATTAAATTATTATTCAAATATCAAACAAATTTATTTATAACGGCTTTTTCATAAATTATTTTACATTGAGATTTCAATATACGTTTGTTGACAAACACTGAATATGTCATATGAAGTTTCATTTCTTTCGAAACAATAACTTACCCCTGATACCAATGGCTAAAATAAATAATATTCATTTTAAATATATTTTATAAAACATTTCACTTAAAATAATAGTCGGTTAAATACATCAATTTTGTGGGAAAAATCATTAGATGAACGCAAATCGTGATGCTTGTTCGTCATGTTAAAATAACCATTAAACAACAATAGCATAACCGAGTCCGAAACCATTAAATTAACGGAAATTACACTTTTAGTCCCTGTGGTAAATATGTACATCACCCCTCAGACTAATTTAAACTTTTCTACTTGTTTTTCAAACTTCCAAGCATAGTATTAACAAATCACCTATTAGGGTTATCATCAACATTCTAAATCTAGCTCTCTCACTACACACTTTTCCCCTTAAATCTTGTCGGCCGACGCTACGGCCAAAGCTTGGCCTTCATCCGTTCGACACACCACACTTCTTTAATGCCATCTCTCCACACCATTCTCGTAGACACCACCCCACATCACCATGCGATCTACCACTAGTCGCAATCCCATTCGAGACCAACACGCGCAGTAGCCGCAAAACCACCACCGTCATCATCACCATCATACCGAGCACCATACACCATCACTTTACCCCTCCGCACCATCATATCTCTACGACCTTCTCACTATCGGCAATTTCAGCCGGCCCTCAGGGTGCGTGTGGTAAGCTGTGTATAAGCTAGGGGTGTTTGGTTCGTATTTTACAGCGATAGGGATGCGTTTGGTTGGCTGCATAACAGCCTAGGGGTGCGTTTAGTTTTTAAAATGATAACATAGGGCGCATTTGGTTTTAAAAATGTATCGGGTGTGTTTGGTTTTGGGGTTAACAGCCCCAAAGGGGTGTTTGGTTCACTGTTTTACAGCTTTAGGGTGCGTTTGTTTCGGCAGTTAACACCCAAGGGTGTGTTTGGTTATATTTGTCTTTTTAATTGTTTGTTTGATTTCGTTTAAATATATAATTTTTAAACAGCGATATTGCAACCCTATATTGATTAAGGAAACGTTTGGTTTGTACAAATGGAAAGTATATGAAAAGGATTAGGTCAAGCCGAAATCTTACTAAAAAATTTATTATATTAGTATCTTTCATTAAAATTTTGTTTATTTTAGAAACCCGATAACAGAACAAAGTTATATAGTTTAAGATTATTAAATTGTAAATATATAATAAACCGGTGAATAAACGGAAACTATACTTTTGCAACTGAGATAACTATTTTAGATAAAACCCGTCAAGGAAACAAAACGTTAAATTATAAAATAATATTTTATAATTCCCGACTCATTAGGACAAAATAATAACTTTTGTAAAAACTTTGAAAACGTTAATTATCTAATTCGTAACCTTAAAATGTGTGTTTACTTTTATGCTAGAACTTTTATTAATTAAATTGGTGATTTCCGAACACGTGTCAAAATATTTTGTCTCGATTATTTTCTCACGTTTCTTATATAATACTTGTAAAATATTATATATTGCGACTTATTCTTTTGGTTGTTTGTCTTTATTATATAATTCACTATATGATTTATATAATTGTTTCTTTTTCATATGTAATATATACAGAATATATTACACACTTTGCATTTACTTTTCGATTTATTTTATTTAACCAACCACCAAACTCAAACAACTTGGAAACCTACATCCTTTATCATTGGGTCCGCGTTGCGGTTACTCATCCACGGAAAACCAATCAATCCTAACATGTGGACTTAGCCGTCATTAATAGGTCGCATCTTCTTGGTCGAGCAGTTTGTTTCGTTGTGTTTCGCCTATTATTTTGCATTTTTGCAATGTTCTGCATCACAAGGATGTGTTCATAGCCCATATTTTATCGAGTTACAAAATGCTTTATACTTGGGGTGAGAACATTGTTTCTTTCTAATATTGGACCAAGTCCTTTATGTGAGTTGTAATTGTTTACGGTCGTAGCTTAGGTTTACATATAAACATATTGCCGATTATATGAAACATAATTACTATGAACAATAGGATTGGTTAAGTGCGCGCGGTGGATAAATAGATCTATTAGGTATAATTACCCTATCTGCTTTGGTTCCAGTAAGAAGAACAAACGGATTATGTAATGTGTTGCAGTTGTGGTGGTCTTTGGTTTTGGACACCTGTTAGGGCGGGAATACTATGTGGCATGATTATATATGTCCCTTTGTTATTAGCATCAGTGTCACGAGCTTAGTGCAACAGAAAATACTTTTTATGCGATGTTGTATCTGTTATGGTAGTCGTATACACTTTGGAAACTTGTGGTCCACTCTTATATTATACGTAAACTATTCGATTCACTCAAAATGTTTTGACGTTTTAACTGTTTTCTAGGTGCTTGCATATTTTTTAGTTGAGTCTTGATGGCTTGTTGGAGTCTATGTGCTATGTGCGTGCAATTTCTATGACCTACTCTTTATTTTTATCGTTGTCTTTGTCAAACATTATTATGCTTCCTCTATATTTAAACTTCATTTTCATGAGATGTAAAACTTATTTAATTATTATGTTATGCAACGAGTACAACTTTTCAAACGTCCATGTAGTGTTTTATTTTTGTAGTTCTTATTGCTTTGTGTTTGATTATTTATGACGGCACGCCGTCGGACACGTATTCCGTCCAGGCCCCATTAGGGGTGTGACAGATTGGTATCAGAGCCAAGGTTATAGAGAACCAGGTAGAATATCTAGGTCTGGTCTATAACCAGTATGTGATCTTACGTGCTTTTATGTGTGCATTATACGTGCTTTTGCATGGTGAATATGTGAGTTCATTTTTGCTTGAGTGCTCAGATATGGCCACCCGGCGTTTATTTGCTCGGGCTGCTCTTCTACGTTATATTTTACCTTACATAGATTTTTCCGTTGGTTTTATTTATATAAATAATAGAACTTCCCCTAAGACATTGTTAGTTAAACAATGGTCTCCTTTATCTTAAGACATTGTTAGTTGAACAATGGTCTCGCATATTTTAAGACATTGTTAGTTAAACAATGGTCTCGTTTACTTCTAAAACATCGTGAATAATTACGATGATCTTTAAAACTTTTCACGACTTTACATTATATCGTTTTGCATAACTTTGAAAATTTTCGTAGTCTGCCGACCTCACTGGTTATCCTACTATTCGACTTTAAAGATGACTTTAAACACCCGTCCAATACTGTTGAAACATCTACGTCATCTCGTTATGTCTCAATTCCTCTTACTTCTCGTAACTCCTAGAAGCATGCCGATTAATTCGCAAACAACTTAACCCCAACCCTCCCCCCCCCCCCCCCCCAACCTCCCCCCCCACCCACCCACATACCTCCTAAACATCCCATTTGTGGAAATGATTTTAAAGTTGCCTTATTTATTTTCTATACTCATTTGATTTTGCAGTACATATCGACAACATGATACGGACTGAGTTCAAAGGAGCGAGTGTATTGTATTGTAACGACCCAAAACGCTCGGAGGTAGGCCGAAACGTCATAATATGGTGTATAATATAAGCATATAAAGGCATAAATTCATAAATGTAGCATAGAACAAAGTGGAAGCAGAATCAAAATCGGCTCCCGATTATGACGATCAAATGAATAAAACGTAAAAAGATAGTCTAAAGGATAAATGTGTACCAAAATAGTAATCGGCACATAAAGTGTTGCGATTAAAAGAAAGGAAGCTAAATGGTCATTTCTAAGCACACTTCTCTCAAGCCACTCTCCCCTCTAGATACCTGCCGTATAAGAAAGAGAAAGAAATACGGCTCGAGCATAAGCTCAGTGAACGGATATAATTAACAATGTAAGTACTAAGTTGATATCCTGGATATAAAATATAAGAAGCAGCGGAAGATCATGAGTGTCATGAGGAAAACTGGTGAATGTGTCATGAAGAATAGGATAATAACCATGTAAGCATGGTACTGAAGTAGATGTCATAAGATATCATGGATAATATAGACTAATAGCCAGGAAAGCCCACGAGCTCATATATATACATGTCATAATCATAATGACGTGAATACTTGCAAATAATAGAGGGGCATCCTCAACATGTAATAGAGGGGTGACATCTTATAATAATATGGGTGGAGGGATCGCTCCAATGTGATGGGATGTTAAAGCTACACAACTCAACCCCTCACCATGAAGTGTAATCATGTAATCTAGGATGCACTCATACGCCTGAATAATAATGGCAAACATGAAATATAATTGTTAACATGAAAAGGGAGCGTGCAATCATCTCACCGCGGAAAGAGTCGTGAACAGGTGCTCATGTGTCACGGTCATGGTTACCTCCCTGACTAGTGGTAAGTCATGTAATATGGTCATGCGATATAATGTGGGCAATAGAAATAGTCTTGAAATCAAACATGTAAGGATCATGGCAAAAACATAAAAATGGTGAGCATAGCAGTTCTGGGATGAAACATGATGAAAAGAATGTCCTTACTGTAAAGACGGATATCAGTACTTATGGTTCCAGCCAGTAACAGGAAAGATGGATAAGAAGATGTAAGCTATCCTGGCTTTAATTGGATCTACATGTTAAAAGGGCACATATATTACAGTACTTCTTAAGGATTTTGGTTACTTTCCATTTCTGTAATTTCTATTTTTAGTATCTTTCTATTTTTAGTAAAATTTCTATTTTTAGGGAACTTTCTATAATTCAGCATGATTCCGTGAATTGTACGCTTCCATGATTACCATATGTCCATGGTAATATGTTCAATGCTTCGTTTTTTGTTATATTGGGTACTTACCAAAAATAGAAGCTTTAGAATTATAAGTAAGGTTTCCAAAAGTAGACTTGTTAATTAACTTTTCCATAATGATAACTTTCCTGATTTAATAAAGTTTTATAATTAAACTTTCCAATTTAGACATTCTAAAATCTCCAGGTTTCTTAAATAGAAAGTTTCCATAAATAGCATGTTTCTTAAATAGCAGGCTTTCTATAAATAGTAAGTTGCATAAAGATAGCAATGTTAATATACTTAACGGTCTCTAAATAGTAGTTTCCAATAATAGGCAGTATTTCTATAATTAGCAGGGTTTCTATTTTGTATTTTAAATCCAAATTTGGGATTTACATAATTAGTATTAGTCCTTTTTGTTATTATTTAATTTATAAACATCCTCTTTAATTATCATTTTTGCTCAAACAAAGCCTTAATAATATCAAATTATGGTATTTCATACTTAATACTTTAAATTACTGATTTACCTTTCCTTCTCATAATTTACATTTTAGTCCCTCAGTTATATTTAGATCAATTCGAATTTATATATATTTATATTAATTAATATGGTTTAACCCATACTAATATCAAATGACATTTATACTTCACTTATTTCTTTCAGAATTATACTTTATTAAATGCTAATAATCAGCCCAAAGTTTCAGAATTTACACAACCCCCTTATACTTTTAAAACACAATAGGGGTAACACTAAATGCACAAAACCCTAAATTAAATTTCCCCAATAATTCAATACCTTTTTATAATCCTTAGCATTCATTGGACCTGGGAAAAATTAAAACTAACCCTAATTGTTTTCCAATTTATTTCTTCATTTCCTTCATTAATTCAAAAATCGGCAAGAATTGAAAATTCCTACAATAATTATCTAATCTTTATAAATTTTTTTCTAATAATTTATTGGTTCCTACATGTTATATAAAAGTCATAAAAAATTATAAAAACGAATGTATAATTTTATTTAGAGGCCGAATACAATTCTTTGATTTTATTTATGGTATAGATCATTGTTTAAGCTTAATAATCAAAATAACGTAGCATGGTATTTTTTTACATGAACAACATTAGATATATATAATGTAAAATGAGTTATAAAACTCCGTGAATAATTATGGATAATTTTTTGAATTATTCAGTTTCGGCTAGGAATTTCGAATTTCAAAAGAACCATTAAATCGAATCAAGCTTCAAATAATGAACCATAATTTTCTTTGCTCCCTTGTACTCCACAAGAACCCTAGAAAAATCGTGTCCTTTCTTGAAAAAAATATTGGCGCCGCACATTTAACTTGTTATGGGTTTGGAAAACGGGTTTTAAGATATTTACAAATGAAAATTTGTATATAAAAAGATATTAAACATAAAATGCCGAGATTTTGGTATTTCTAAGGGATAAATCAGATTTAATTTTGGCCTAACATATGTTATAATTTCCTTTTTAATTTATTGTGAATTGTCTATATATAAAGTAATTAACTTATATTAATTCGCCAAATGTTTAATGTAAGAAATAATTATTTTTCTTGCATAATCTAAGATATTTTATTCTTATATAAAGTTTATATTGTCACTATGATGTACTTTATCAATTTATAACACTTGATTGAATTTTTGTCATGCTTTTATTAGATTTTTGACATTAGGGGATTTTGGTAATTTGCACTTGTTCTGATTTTAGGGTTATAGTTGTTATCACTTGCTATGAGTGTGGAAAGCGAGGGCATGTCAGGAGTGATTGCCCAAAGACAAAGAATCAATATCGTAAGAACCAAATTTGGAAGGGAAAATCTCGCGAGAACTCTAATTTCGTCAAAGACAAGACCTATGCTTAAGAAGAAATTTCCCCGCCTTACCTAGTGAGACCTAAGTCAAAGCCTTCTTAGACTATGTTACCTAAGAGTCCTACATTCGTGTTTTCCTTTAAATTCATTGTATTGTGTGGATGTTTTAAAATTCCTATTAATATATGCGTTATGACGATTCTGTCTGTTACACCTAAAATTTATATTGCCTTATGTAAGGTACTCTTCACATCTATTACCGTCTTACAACTCATTTCAATATTAGTCACCGTTTTATAAGTATAAACTAATTGGATGTTATCCGATGAACTATTTTATGTCGTCTCATAAACATAGTAGTTGACGCGTTATAAGCTATTTTACCGCCAGCTTACAAACCATTTAGCTAATAGATTCTTGTTTATTTCAACACCTTATAAACCATTTCACTATCATTTATAAACCATTCCAGCGTCACCTCATAAACTATTTTATAGACATTTTATCAACTATTTTACAATCAATCTATGAACCATTTTGCTGACAGCGTATTAACCATTTTACTATCATTTTATAAAAGCATTTTTTTACCATCTTACAAACTGTTACGTCGTCATCCTATAAACTATTTTTGCAATCATTGTTAACAAACTAAATCATTTTTCATCTTTTAACCTATTTTATCGTCGTTTATAAGCTCTTTTGCCATAATTTTATAAACCATTAACACCTTATAAACTATTTCGATACCATCCTACAAACCACATTGTCAACATCTTATAATTATCTTACTATTATCTCATAACTTTATCTAGCTATCATTTAATAAACTAATTCGTTTTCATCTTATAACCTATTTTACGGTTATTTATAAATTCTTATGTTAACCCATTACAAACTACTTTGCAGTCATCTTACAAACCATTTCGTTGTCACCTCATGAACTATTTTGTTGTAATTATAAACTATTCGCCGTCAATTTATGAACTATGTCATTGTCATCTTATAAACTACTTCGTGTCTTTTACAAACTATTACTTTGCCACTTTATAAACTATTGGGTTGTTAGCTCGTAAACTATTTGTTACCATATTATAAATCCCTTACTATTACATTATATACCGTCACATAATCTTCTCGTAAACTATTTTGCTATCATCTCATAAAATATTTTTTGATATTTTACAAAATATCTTGTGTTGCTATATAAACTACCTTGTTTTCATCATTACGAACTGTTTTGCTACCTTATAAACTATATCGTTCATACCATATAAGATTTTTAAATGTAACAATAGTTTGACGAAATAAGCATATTATCGTTAGTTCCTAAATTATGCATAGCCTGACCACCTATGTATAATTCAGGAAGGACCATGCTATGCTGGGAGTAGTCACCATAAATTTTTTAGCAATTTACCCTTACTTTCCATTTTTATTTTCTTTCTTTTCTCTACATTGTCAACGGGATTATATTGTACTCGTGTTTTATTAATATTTTGTGTGTGTATTCGTGAGTCGTGTTGGTCATGTGTACTCGTGTTTGTAAGCGCCAAAATTATAGAGACACCACACCCTTAGCCGAGAGACCAAATCACGCTCCCTGTAGTCACGATAATTATGGATTTTAGAAACTTAGAACGTAACAGACTTATCACTCTAATTGGATTATAACCAATAAAACTAGAAGATTTCCTTCAGTATACTTACCTTTTTGTGAGTTAGAATCACGTAAATTATGAGATTCTCGTACCGACGAAACTTCTGATGGGCCTGAAGTTAAAGCAATGGACGTAGCTATTGCAAGAACATGGAACCTAGTTGATAGACGCCTCACCCCCGTTAAGATTAGCCCTTTAAGTAACACCGTCCCATCTACTGTAGACACTAGATACTCTGTTGAGTTAGCCGACGAAAAGGTCATAGGAATTGATACCATCATTGAAGATTGTGAACTGAATTTTCTGAATCATCTATTCAAGATAGACTTAATACCCATAGAACCTGGTAGTTTCGATGTTATCATTGGTATGAATTGGTTGACAAGGTACCACGCCACCATCATTCGTGATAAAAATATTGTCCGTATACCTTTAGGTGATGAGACCTTAACGACTCGAAGCAATAGGAGTAATGGATATGCATCGATAGTAGCTAGTAAGCCAAGTTTTTGATAGGATTGGTACGTTGGAGTGGGATAACTTGAGACTCGGAGGCATGTTATGTGTTGAGAGAAAAAGAGTTGACCTTCTCCAGCGTAATAAGTCGTATACTCAAAAGGATTTGTAAGATCGAGTTCCTCACCCTAGGGAGCTCCGATATTGTTCGTCAAAAAGAAGGATGGATCCTTCAGGATGTACACCGACAACCTAAAATTAAACAAGCTAACCGTGAAGAACCGTTACCGTTACCTAGTATAGATGACCTTTTCGATCAACTATGAGGATCTAACGTTTACTCGAAAATCGACCTAAGGACTAGTGACCACTAATTAGAGTTCTAGAAAAGGACATTCTGAGACCGTATTTAGGATCCGTTATGAACAATTCAAGTTCAGGTCATGCCATTTGGTTTGATCAACACACCAGAGGCATTCATGGATCTTATGAATCGGGTGTACAAACCATACTTGGATAGGTTCGTGATAGTATTCATCGATGATATCTCTATTTTCTTAAGCAAAAATAAGGATTATGAGGAACGCCTTATTCTTATCTTAGGATTGCTTAAGAATAAGGAACTGTACGTCAAATTCCGTAAGTGCGAATTCTGACTCCTGAAAGTGCAATTTCTTAGCCACGTGGTTGATATTCAAGGTATTCACGTCGATACCGCCAAGATTAAGTCAATCAAGGATTAGACAATGTCTACGACTCCAACGAAGGTACGAAAATTCTCAGGTCTTTTCGGTTATTACTGATGATTTATCAAAGGTTTCTCTAGGATATAGAAACCTCTAACCAAACTGACTCAGAAAAATGTGAAATACAAATGGGAAAAAAAAGACGAGGAAGCCTTTCAACTGTGATGTAGAAACTTTGTCGTGCACCAATTTTAGCATTTCCTGATGAAACGGAAAACTTCGCGACTTATAACGCCTCGCATAATGGATTAGGTACTATAATAATGCGAAAGAAGAAGGTGATAGTTTACGACTCTCGACAACTGAAAGTTTATTAGAAGAACTACTCAACACTTGACCTAGGATTAGGAGAAATAGTGTTAGTTTTAAGATCTGGGAACACTGCATGGATAGCATAAAGCATACCATGTTTACAAACCATAAGAGCTTACAATACATTCTAGATCAAATGGAATTGAACGTGAGACCACGTAGGTTATTAAAAATTGTTCAAATA